>JAXGGA010004194.1:0-91544 GCA_038373865.1 Uloborus plumipes | reverse complement strand
TTAAATTTAATTGATTATGATAAGAGCAAAAAAAGAAAACTCTGTATTTGTAACAAAATATGAGAACTGTAAAAATAATGCGCAAAAGTTTAATTTCGATAAAATAACTTAAAACAAGATAATGTTGTAAAAATAGGTCCATGTCATAAGTGTGGTCTTTATGGACTTTTAAAGCGTAATTTTTTTAAACTAAAATGTAAAAATAAATCGAATAAAAATTCGAAGTGAAATTCGAAAGGTTGTTTTACTGAATCTAACGTAAATCTTAATCTAATGTCAAATGTACTTTACAATTTCAATTATGATTGTAATGTAGGATTTGTAAAAAAATATTAATAACTTTATTTACCATTCTGGTGCGACAAATCATTTTGTTAATGATAAGATTCATTTAGAAAACTTTCGTGAAATAAAAGAACAAATATGTCTGCTGCTACTAGAAATTCTCATACACCTATTAAAGGCATTGGTACGTTAAAATTTCTTGTAAAATGTGATGGGGAGTTTGTAGAAGTAAATTTGAGAGATGTATTGCAGGGCTCTCCAACCTACGGCCCGCGGGCCGGTTCCGGCCCGCGAGCAGATTTTTTCCGGCCCGCGGAAAAAATCTGTTTTTTTCACTTTTCCTCCCTTTTTTTTAAAAAAAAAATATTTTTTTTGTTAAATTAATTAGAACAGTGACGATCTCATAGTGAATACGTCAAATAATAAATAAAAAACTATTCAAACTTTAATGCAAAGCGTTTTTTTTTTTTTTTACTTTTTTCGACGGTAATAACCATCTCTCTTTGTTACCCTTTCCGAGAACAAATCTCTTTTCTCTGCTTCACATTCTCTCTTTAGACCCCTAGCATTGGGCATTCCCTGATAAACTTTCATTGTTCAGCGCTATAAGTTTGTCGGCGAACACAGTGGCTCGTCGCACTGAAGATATTGGAAATAACATGGTTCATCAGCTATAAGACGCTTGTAAGGATTTTGAATGGTTCTCAATCGCTCTGGATGAATCAACTGATGTTACTGACTCGGTTCAAGTACTTTTATTTGTTCGTGGTGTGAACAGAGAATTTAAAATCACAGAAGAATTGGCTGGTGTTCACTCTATGGAGAGCAATGTGACCGGAGACAAAATTTTCAGTAAAGTAAGAAGTAAGTGAGACCATTTCTGATCTCGGGCGTTGATTTCACACGTCTAAAAAGTGTAGCTACAGAATGAGGAAAATACATGTCTGGCACAAAAATTGGAGTAGTTGGAAACATATGTAATTCTGTGAAAACAGCTGGAGGAATTATACCCATGGTTTTTCACTGTATTATCCCTCAACAAGCGTTGTGCGGGATTCACATGAATGTAGCTGAAGTAATGGATGTAGTTGTGGGATAGATGAACTTAGATCACTTTGAAACGTGTAAAAACTTTAGTGAATTAAGTACTGCTTCCTTTCCCAAGGAATACGTTTTGGATATCATGTCTAACCTACGAGAGGAATTTAAGAGCCGTTTTGAAGGCTTTGACCGTGCATCAGATGATATCCGGATTTTTCAAAACCCTTTTAACTGCGAAATAGACTAAGTGCCTGCTGAAATCCAACTTGAAGTCATCGAACTTACTACCAATGACCCACCCAATACTGCTTTCCAGGAATGCCAAAAAGAAGGTAATCTACTTTCATTTTACAGTTCTCTCCCGGAAAAAGACTTCAAGAACATAAAAAATCACACTCGAGTTATGTTTTCTCTTTTTGGGTCTACCTACAAGTGTGAGCAGACATTTTCAAAAATGAAGTATGTTAAATCTAAGTACAGATCCTCTTTATCAAATGAACATTTAAAATCAACTTTAATGGTCGGAACTACTAAATTTGACCCTAAATGGACTGAAATTTTAAGAGGCTAACAAATGAAATCTTCTCATTAAAAATTGTCCTAAGCGTTGCACTTGCTCTGTCCTCATTTATTGTTAAGTTTCTTATCATCATTAATACATAAAATTCATTTAATAAAATTGTAGTACATTGCAAGGATTTAGTTTTTAGTCTCGTTGGGCTTTTTTTTTTCTTAAAACTCCTTTTGGAGAGCAAAATACATTTTGTGGGAAAAAATGACTTTTATTTCAATTTTCTGAACTGCTCTCTAAATTTTACGACTTTCCGTAATGTTACAAAAAAAAAAAAAAAAAAAAAAAAAAAAAAACCATGAACTGAACTATTTTTGGACCGTTGGCCCGCTTCGCTTCCAAAAATTTTCAATTTGGCCCCCGAGTAAAAAAGGTTGGAGACCCCTGATGTATTGTATGCTCCCGATCTTAGACATAATTTGTTTTCAGGTCTTATGTTAGATAAATATGACTACAAAACTGTTTGTGAAAACGGTAAGGCTATCATTTATTCCGCAGATCATAAAAAATGGTTTGAATTTAGGCAAGGCAATCAATTTTATGTAATTGAACTAATTTGGCCATAAAGTAACTTAGAAAACCCTTTAGCAAACGTAATTTCTAGTGAGACAATTGAACTTTGGCATCGACGTTTTGCTCATTGCAATTATCATAAATTGAATCATACCTCAAAGAATGGGGATGTAAACGATTTACCAGAAATTCCAATTTATAAGAGTATGTGTGGAATATGTCAAGAGGCTAAATCAAAACGCTCATCTTTTAAAAAATCAAATGTAGTGAAGGCTCAAAATTTGTTAGACCGTGTTCACACAGACTTGTGGGGAAAGGCTCCAGTTTAAAACTGAAAGTGGTTTTGAGTACTATCTTTCAGTAATAGATGAATATTCAGGTTGAGTATGGATATATCCCTTAAAGGCAATGTGAGAGGTATTTCCAAAGTTTAAAATATTTCTTTTATTTGAAGAAAACCAAACTGACTGCAAATTAAAATGTGTTCGCAGTGATAATGGGGTGGAATATTGTCACAAGGAGTTTGGGAAAATTCTCGAAGAAAGAGGGATTAATCATGACAGAACTGTGTTAATGACACCGGAAATGAATCGATTTGCAGAGTTCTTTAATGGTTACGCAATGAATGCAGTCCGTGCAATGTTAATAGAACCTAAGTTACCAACAAAATTTTGGCTTGAAGCGCTATTTCATTACGTACATGTAAGAAATCGAATTCCTATAGGTAAAAGTCCTATTGAGTTATGGTATGGAAGAGTTGCAAGTGTCAAACATTTTAGGGTATTCGGCTGTTAAACTTATGCTCATATTCCTAAACAAAAAAACGGATAAACTTTCACCTAAAGGAAAACCGGGCGTTATGGTTGGTTATACAGTAAATACGAAAGGATACCGAATTTATTTTAATTCTAATGGTAAAGTAATGGAAACTATTCATGTCAAGTGTGATGAAACTAAAATTGCAATGGACGTGATCCTGGGCCAAAAGAACTCGGTACCTTTAAGGAAAAATAAAATTGTTAGAAATGTAAAAAACAAAGTTGCTGAATATCAATCGGACAGTTTAAGTGATAGTGATAATGAATGTGAAAACGTAGAATTAAAACCTTCTCTTTCAAAACTTAAGTCTGAAGATTCAGATAGCTATGAAAAAACCTCTGAAGAATCAGAAAGTGAAAGACAGGGCATACTACAAATTTAAAAAGTTTGGGATCGAAAAATTCAGTTAAAGTTAATTGGATTCGCTTCGAACAGAATAGGAAAGATAAATCGCGAATAGACGTAGTTTACAAACTTGAAAATGATGATCGTAAATTCAATTGCATTAAAAATGTAAGGAAGTTTTGTAAAAAGAATAATATTTATTTGTGAAAGAACTTTTTAATTTTAGGCGAACTGGAAATTTTGACCAAGTAGAAGTACATTAGAGTACATTCCTAAAAATGTAATGGAAGTGCGGAACTCTCTCGAATCGCAGGATTAGGAACGCGCAATGAAAAGGAAAATACATGATGGAAAAACGCCAAGTTTGGAAATTAGTACCATCACCCGATAAAAATGTTAAAATAATTGGTTGTAGTTGGGTGTATACTAAAAAGTTTAACCATTAAGGGGAAGTTTTTTCATTGAAAAAGAGATTGGTTGCGTCAGGATACACTCAGGGACGTGAAACTTACGACGCACCAATACGACGCAAGTTTTCGCACCAATACTAGATATTTCCCTTATACGTTTATTTTTTACAATATTCGTTGTAATTTTGAAATGGAGGGATGTCCAATTAGACGTAAAAATTGCTTATTTATATGCGGACTTAAAAAATGAAGTGTTTATGAAACTAAACAACCTCCCGGTTATTTAAATTCAAAACGAAAACCAGACTAGGTTTGCAAGCTCAATAAAGCCATTTATGGACTACACCAATCTGGCAGGGCTTGGTTTCGAGCATTTGACAAGGCTTTCATTTCTTTTGCTTTTGTGATTAAATTGGTGTAATTGTGTTTACATGCTGAAAGGTAAAAACATATTGTTACTTGTATACGTAGATGATATGACTGTTTTTGGAAAAAGTAATAATATTGGAAAAAGTATAAATCTAATATTGTCTTTGACTGAAACAAAAATTTAATTTAAATTACGTAGGCAAAACTTCTAAACTGTTAGGAATTGAATTTTATCGGAATGCATAAGTTTATTTTGCATCAAAGAAATTATATTTCAATTTAAAAAAAACACATTATTTGGATCAATAGAAGTTTCGTAAGTTTACCTATAGTGAAAGAATTTTTATCAAATGTTCAAAATTTAAGCTGCCTTAAATTTACCTTAATTTATTAGGTAATTTATTAGGGTATCTGGCTTTTTTAGCTACTCGTACAAGACCGGACATAATGTACGCAGTAAATGTACTTTCTCAATATCAGCAGAATCCTTTGATGGATCATTGGAAATGTTTAGTTAAGTTATTTAATTACATGTTAGATACCGAATCGTTGGGATTAAACTTGTCAAGGGCTAAACATTTTCGTTTAAGTTGTTAGTCCGATGCATCGCTTGCACAATGCTTAACTGATAGGCAATCAACTATCGGGAATGTAATCTTTTTACATAATGTACCTATTAATAGGTGAACTGTAAAGCAAAAATTGTGTTGCTACTAGCTCAATGGAATCGGAGTACATTGCTCTAGTAGATGTAGCTAAAGAAATTTTGTGGTTTACGAGAATTTGCAGTGAACTTTTGGGTGTAAAAATTAAATTCGAGGAACCGTCTTTATTTATTGATAATACTGCGGCGATAGATTTTGCAAACTCTCCAATAGAAAACAAGCGTACTCGTCATATTGACATAAAGTATCATTTCTTTAGAGAATTGTGAAAAGAAAAATACTTTAAGTTAAAATTTGTACCTATGGATCAAAATTTTGCAGATTATTTTACAAAACCAATTACAAATAAGAAACGTAAGCAGTTTTTGAAAATGTTGTATGGTATGTTGTAAGTTGTGTATTGTGTTTTATGATATTTCCTGTAGTTTTTTTCAGTCCGATGGGGCCGAATGAGAGAATTCGAACTGGAAAGAAACGTGTCATCTAGATTTCGCTTATGTAAATTTGCCTAGGTGGCGTCTTTTAGTTATATAATTAACTCAAGATTTGATTCTGGGCTAGATTTGATGGACGGCTAAAGTTAATGCCTATTTTACTAGCTCAGAGAGCTCTCTTTTTATTTTAAGATGTATATTATACAAATAAAACTATTTTTACCACATGTCTCTTACTCATCCTGGCTTCTGCAAACTACCACGTCTTGCGTTCATGTCATTAAGTTTATAACAGTAATAGTTTTTTTTTAGTTAAAAAACCTAACTCTCGTTAAAGTAGTACTATAAAATATGGGTATCGCATTTCTTTTTCAGTGTAAAAGTAAATAGTATTAAACCGCACACTTATCAGTATCAATGTTTTTAGGCAAAAATAACTGCATTATTTGCTTTCAAATCCTAAGGAAACTACTTTTTACGCCAGAAAAACGTAAAGCAAGTACTGCCTATGTAATGTAGTCTGATTTTTTATAACATAGAAAACCATCTGATTTCTTTTTCGTTAGTGTTTTAGCTATACAAGAAAATAATTTTGGTCATGAAAAGCAACAATGTTAAAAATAAACCTTTTAACACAAAAATCACTATTTACTGATGAGTTTGTCTGGGGAAGGGGGGCAAATATCATCGGACACTTAATTCATAAGTCAGTATTCCACTGCTTAATTTACATTTTATCATTTTTTAATTCACAGTAAAATTCCTTTATACGACAACATATTGCAGCTAATTTTACAGTTCACTATTGCTAATTTCACAGTAAGAATTCTTTTATAAGACGAAATATTACTGCTAATTTTAAAATTTACTATTGTTAATTTCACAGTAAAATTCCTTTATAAAACAGTATATATTACTGCTAATTTTACAGTTTACTACTGTTTATTTCACAGTAAAATTCCGTTATAAGACAGTATATCACTGCTAATTTAACAATTTATCACTATAAATTTTACAATAAATTTCCGTTATAAAACAATATATTACTGCTAATTTTACAGTTTACTACTGTTAATTTCACAGTAAAATTCCGTTATAAGACAGTATATCACTGCTAATTTAACAATTTATCACTATAAATTTTACAATAAATTTCCGTTATAAAACAATATATTACTGCTAATTTTACAGTTTACCACTGTTAACTTCACAGTAAAATTCCGTTATAAGACAGTATATGACTGCTAATTTTACAGTTTATCACTATAAATTTTACAATAAATGTTTTTTTATAAAACAGTATATTACTGTGAATTTTACAGATTATCACTGTAAATTTTACAATAAATGTTCTATATAAAACAGTATATTTCTGTGAATTTTACAGTTTATCCCTGTAAATTTTACAATAAATGTTCTTTATAAAAGAGTATATTACTTCGAATTTTACAGTTAATTTTTGCAAAGTTTACAGTTCTAAACTGGAACTTCAGCTGCCAGTATTTTATTGTAAAATCAACGCCTTTTTTTTTGCAGTGTAGCAATAATTTGAATTTTGACGTCTTAAATTGCGATTCTGTTTTTCGCAATAACGAATAGCGATAGAATCCAATTCGTTGGGTTTCTTGTTTCTACAAATGGAATGGAACGGACACCGAGGAAGTTTGTACTCATCATAATATGACTGCTGATTTTCTCGATTGGGTAATAGGAAGCACGTCCGTAAAAAAAGAAACGATAATTAGGATGCGGTTATAAAGAATTACTATGGCCAATTTGCAAACGTACACCCATCATAAAAAATATATTTACAGCGTATACCGTTACGGTATTTTTATTTCTCATTAATCTTAAATGATGTGAATCAGTAATTTAGAAATTTTGCATTTAGATGTAGTTTTGCTACTTATGTTCACGTTAGATGTTTTCCATGAAAATAAGTGATTTTACACAAAAAACCTGTTTTTAATGTATTATAAACTGCTTGAGTTAATGATGAGCCTTCGAAAAAAATAATGAATGCAAACCGTAGACAATTTGTAGCCATGATGATGAAAATTAGTCTCTTTAAATAAATATTAAAACTACGAGCTAGAGTTCTCTCATCGTTATAGTAACCTGAAAAATCAAAGGAACATCAACAGCATTCAAGTGAGAGTAATCAGAAATCGTGATTGCTAAATAAAAAGTGTGACAGTGTAATATGAGAGAGATTTAAGTCTTAAGACGGCATATTAAAAAAATCTATAGATCCGAGAATAGTGTACTCTATATTGTAAATTGAAGAATAGAACCAGTTTTACGATATAGAAAACATCAATTGCATTTTCATAGTGAATTATGATGTTTACATTTAAAATAAAGAATGATTTGAAGCTAAGTTATGTCATCTGAGAATTGATGATAGAACTATTTTGTTAAATTCTAGAAGTTTAAAAACAGATCGTCAGCTAAATTAAATAAGCTGGAGATATGGAGATTATGGATTGACAATAACGCAAAATGTTAATGTGTACTACAAATATTTCAATATATCTTACCCTTTACCATCACAGAATCATGTTTTTCATCAATTCCAGCCTTATTTGAAACTCTACAAGTATAATTTCCATTACTTTCTGCTTCGAGTTTAGAAATAGACAGTGCTGAAGTATATTCATCTACTACCGCGATGGACAAATTGGGGATATTTCGAATTTCGACTCCATCTTTTAGCCAGGCGAATATAAATGGTGGGTCTCCTCTGCTGACGACACACACAATTACAACTCTGTCCCCTACCACCATGTTACCAGAAAAGCGAAATGTACCAATGCCGGGACTGTTTAGAGCTGAAAAGAGTAAAAACATGAAAAATATAATTTGCTATGAAATACTTATGCAAGTAATATTTTTTTACTTTGATTTCGCGATCGTTTAGTTAAAAACCATTTTCAGTTTTATTAAGTTAGAGCGGCTTTGTATGTTTTCTGAATATATAGTCAGGGAAATAGGGAAAAAAAAGATTCTGCAAACGGAAATTTAAATAATTTTTGAGCGTCAAAAATGCCATTAGCAGCCTATTTCATTAGATTCTTCCTATTATATCAGCATTTTATGTAGCTAGGAGTATACCATACATTCCCAATTCAGTAACACATTAATGTCAAAATTTTGTTATGTATCATACAAATAATTTTTTTTTCATCAGAGTCCTTTGAATCTGCAAAACTTCTGACTAAATATTTGAGCCTAATAGTCATCATAGATTAAAAAAAAAAGACTATTAATATATTTTTCTATCTTAAAAAACTTGGTAGCACATAGTTGCTTAACTTTTATCTTATGCTTGGTGCGTCATTCTGTAATTCGATGTTTCATTTTGCTTTTAAATACAAACAAGGACTTTATTTCAGTTGTTATTATCATCTATTATCCTGTGTAGTTTAATGGGTTGCATTCATTTCCCCTCTTTTTTTTTTTAACAAAATCTCGTTACAATTACCACAATGGTAGATTCATTTTCTCCTGACAAACTCAACCTTTACTACTTTCAGGTAGAAAATGACTGATTTATAGCGGAAAAAGTGTACGAATCTCTATTTTTTCAGAGCTTATTTACATTCGAAATAATGAAATGTTGTCTAATCTGAAAATTTTACCCAAAGAAAAATACTACAGGAGTAGAACTCTCGCTAGATATCTATCAAGCTTAGGGGGTAGCTAAAAGTGTTTGAGCGTGTTCTGAAGTGAAAACAAGAAAATGTAGCAGAGGATTTGACTTTAATTCGAAAAAAAAGCACACTGGCTTTACTTATAACGTTGTGCATTGAACAATATTAAAAACAAAAAGAAAGTTCTTACCTGTGGTTGGTTTTGTAGCAATGAGAATGATCCAAAGGAGCAATTCACTTATCATGGAACAGTACACGACGTACATAGTTGTTAGTAAGAGGATCGAAGCGTTGGAATTATTAGTCGAAGTGATTATATGCCGCTATGGGAAGACAGGTTTTTCTAATATATTTCACATTAAACCATAAAAATCATAAGTTCCACTCTTAGACACATCAGTTGAACAGACTCAGATGTCACACAGATCGCTGATGAATACAAGCACGCATTTTAGTATCTTCTCTAAATATGGAACACTAGCGCCACATCGTGAGGTAAAACGTAGTTAGAAAGAAAACTAATCTTTTAATTTGAACATTTGCCAGGAAAGCAGAGGAAAAAATCAAAGCATTTCATAAAGTTTACACAAATTTATATTCATAAATTCTAAGTTTTCAAGGAAGGTAAGAAACAATAGTACGTACATAGAACCATTAAGCAAATGTTTTGTATTTTTCACAGATATTGATAGGAACAAATCTTAGAGAATCATTCATTAATAAAAGTTTATGTAATATTAATATGATCATTCACGTTAAAAATGAAAACATTCTTCAAAAGTATGAATATATGCATGGAGAGAATTCATTGCTACTAATTTAAGATCATAATCTAAACTAATGAGGAAGTGCATGACGCATATTAGTTTTCAATACGATCTGTACTATGTTTTACACAACAGAACCTTAGTTGAACGTAAATGCTATATGAGGTAATTTGATAGTTATGGTTATGTTTTTGAAATACAGAAACAACCAGTTTTGTATCGCTTTTTGAAAATAAATGTAACGAAATTTTATCTGGGCAACTTGAATCAAAGCACACAACCTTGATTCCAATCATATTCGAAACGAGTATAAAAGTTAATTTCTAAATTTCTACAACCATGTTATACATGTTTCTTGGCATAATAATACGTTGTTGTTGCATATGCAAATCGGATCGTTGAGATTAAAAAGAATTTATTAGAATTGAAGTCGAATGCTTTCTACCGTTTAAGCTGCCCCTCCCCCCCCCACAAGGATGGAAATCCGACTTCAGATAGGACAACAGTCGACAGATACGAGTAGAAGCATCATTTATTAACATTTCGGCAATTTTTATCCAGGGAGTGAAACAGCCAGTACCGCCAGAGGTAGTGATTGTGCCGGTAACTTTGAGAACTTTGTGATCACGAGAGATTCAATAGTTATTTTGTCAGTTTAATAAGTTCCTTCTTGAATATGAGTTCAAGTACTGTAAATTTAATGGAAATTAAAACACAACATATCTATATATAATTTCACATATCTCTCCAGAAGAGCTTGACAACAAATATACACAAATTTAGCATTTAGACTTTATTGTGAATTAACCTAATATTTGATGAATAGAAGAGTTACTAGCGAGGAGGAAGCTTCATATAATGTCAACATCCCGCCATAGTAATAAAGTTGCATAATAAATTTGCATTGATGAATAGTGAGGCATACTGTAGCTTAAAAAATAATAAAATTTACACATTACGTGACTTTCTCAATCATTGCCTATACAAATTGGGAATAGTCTTTATAGTATCCATCAATGGGAGCAAAAACGCCACCTATGCGTATAAAGAAGCTTAACATCCAGTTGATTAAGGAACTACCGAATCCAGTGTGGAAAATAAAGAAGTAAATGTAATAACGGGAAACAATGAAAATGTGTTTGTGCAAGGATAAAACTATTTTATTTGTTACAGTAAATGTATAAGTTATAATTCAGGTACCCGGAAACATTTTGAAATGATTTATGTTACAATTTAAAACATCCAACTAATAAAATTCGATTTCATGCATGTCTATTTCGTCGCCCTGAAGAGCGCGTGCTTGTTTAGCGAAAAAATTAAACGAAGTTACAATAATGAAACATCTATCGCGAGGAAATTCTCAGAAGTAACTCCGAATATACCAATAACACAAAATAAACAAGTTCTTGGAATCTATATTGCTAAAACAATAAACCTCTTTTGTAACAAAGTAATTTTTGAAAGGAAGATGTTTGAAGAAACAATATATATTTTTTTATCCTTCGTATCAGCTTAGTAAAAAGCTTTGGGACACCAGCACTGCTGGCCTGCTTAACTCAATTATATTCCAGGACAGTATGAGCCTTAATGTCTAATTTTGAATTAAATGCTAATTCATGTCAAGTCACTTTTGATTAAACGCAACAAAAAAGACCGAAAGGTATTTTTACACAAAATAATGGTACTAAACTACGGTTGCATCATTCATTGACATAAAACATTTTTTGTAAAGAAATAATATAAAGGAATAACGAAACAAATATATAACAATTAGAACAAGTATTCCTACCCTTCATACTCAACTCGTCTGTGTGCTCATCGGCACCTACAGAATTCGACACCTTACATGTGTATTTCCCGTTACTTTCAGGTCCTAAATTTTTAATGGTTAAATGAGATGTGAATTCATCGAAAGACTTGATAGAAATGTCTCTGTGTTCTAAAAGTCTCACACCATCCTTAAACCAGGAAACTTCGAAAGGTGGATCACCACCGATGACTGCGCACGTCACAGCAGCTCGCATGCCAGTTTCGAGATCAGAGGAAAAGTGAAAAGCCTTGATTTTAGGCTTTTTTGCACCTATTAAATGAAAAGTGTCATGTTATACAAGTATTTATAATTTTAATAAACTGTACAAGTACATGCATATAACAGTCTAGCAAAGGTAGTGGCAACTCAAAAGGAAAAAATAAACCGCATTGGAGAAAATCAAAGATTTACACAATACGACTTTTAACTGATTTATTATTAAATATTACAATATAAGCGAACTATTTATGACGTTATGTTTATTGGATGGATTTCGTAGTATAATGTTATAATGCAATTAAAGTTTTAAAATATTTTTTCTCAATCAAGCATTAAAATTTGATTTTAAATCTACATATGTTTTTTTCAAAATTTCGAGGGGATTTACTGTGTCGGAATACGATATTTGATTAGTATAGTTATAATAAAGATATATTCGACATTCTTCTAAATACAGCATTTTATTAACGGCTTCTGAGCAGCTTCCGGAATTTCGAGATTTTGAAGTTAGGAAATATTATATCTTGCTGTATTTTTTTTTGACCAAAAGATGATCATAAAACCCATAACACGCACATAGGTAAAATAGTAATTACAATTTCAGAAACATTATGGTTGCTGATAACGAAATATAAATATTGGAAGTTTTTCAAGCATAATTTTTATTTTTACATGCGACAATCATTTGTTATACTTAATGAATGTATGTATATATTTTGCATATGTACTTTGAACTTCTTTCATTTCAATTTATATTATAGAAAAAATACTCGAATATTATTCCTGACAAACTTTTTATGTTTGCATTATGGTCTAAGATTTTATCGCATTCCCTTGCTTGCATTGAGATAAGAAACACCATTCTTGAGACGAAGAATTTTTCTTATTATGAAATATACATTCTTTCTGTACAATAGATAAGCAAAGTTACCAAATTTGAAGTAAAAGGTACTTTATGCACAGAACTTACCATACTCATAAGCATGGATATTAGTACTAAAGTTCAGAGAAAATGTAAGGAAAATAATTTACTAAAAATGTTTTGACTTGCTGTAATTGTCACTGAAAGAAGGGAATAAAGTACAGATAATGAATTTTAAAATTAAACTTTATAGCTGCGGCCCGACTTGAAGGAGATAAAAAATATGTGAAACTGAATTTAATCATTTACGTATTTATTTCATATTAGTTATATTTGCTATTAGCAAAAAAATCTTCTTTAGATTATAATAACTAAATTCTTGATCTAATGCATTCATATAAAAAGATTATTGTTTCACATAAAATTATTCCGTAAAAAAGGAACAACATCAGGTTTTTCAGCAAAAATATCAAAATTAGAAAGTGTAAATTAAACGTTAATTTAGTCTACTGAAAAACTTAGTAGAATTGTTTATACTCACAACTTATTTTGTTGTTGACTTCAGTTTTTTGAAAGAAAAGCGATAGATCTAGGTTGAAAAAATTTATCAAACTAATTTTCATATTCTACTATGTTTGTCTGCACTTTCTAAAATGTGTAACAATTGTTGGAAGGGAATACTTCATGTACAATTCGTATGCATTCTAGGACTTTGATAAAAACTTAGGTACATTTCTATCTAGCTAAAAGGAAAAAGGAATGCAAATCAATTTCAAACACGTAAAGGAATGATTTTAAAAATATCGATTTTCCATGTTTTCGTTTGTTACTAAAGAATATTATAGTTAACGGTCGTAATTATGACATTTTTAGGCGAAGAAAAGGCACTACAAATTAGGTTATTAGAATTAAATTTTAATTGATCCAAAAATGGCTCATTATATGAAGAGGATAAAACATTAACTTAAAAAGAAACCGCAGTATAGTAATGAAAAAATCTTTAGAGTAAAAAGTGTTACATTCAACGAACAATTTAAGTAATTTAAGTACAAATATTTTAACTTTTATGAATGGGATTTTGAGAAAAATAGTTGCTTACCTGAAATGCATGCAGGAAACGTCAGAGTAAGTGCAAACAAGTACTTGTAAAACATTTTCCTTTATGTCAGCTCTAATGTTGAAAATCGTTCAATAATGTCTGCATTCAGAAAGTAGTTTCACAACTTAAAAAGTAGTTAACAATGGATGGAAAATTCGGTACAGCAAAGCCGCAAGGATGTATTAGGGAATGAGTTGTATATATGAAATGTAACAACGCTTTGTGCATTTTATGTGGAAGTCATGTTCATGGGAAGCTAGCGCCACACAGTGAGAGAAAAAACAAATAAAAATTTTACAAATTAATAAAAAACATAGATGAAAAATATCAGTTATTCAAGCGGACAGAATACTACGAATAAAATTGTGTGCTACAATTTTTATTTATAAACTCAATTATCGTGGTACTATCGATGCGCATTTCAAATGTCTTGTCATTGCTACATTATAAATGTCTCATATATATCTCATATATAGAATGAATACTGAATTTCCTCATCCATGAAACATTTCAGAAATTCTACACAAGATTTTAGCGAAATTTGGAAAATGGCGTCGAATTTCTGAAAGAAAAAGAATTTTCATTCACCATTAGTAAAATGAAGTTTGTAATTTACATGAAAATATTTTGATACAGTCAAAATATTGACGTTTGTAATTCACATTAAAATAACTTATCAATATATTATGCTCATAAGTTATGAGATTAAAAACAATACTAACAGAATTTTCATGACCAATTATAGACCAATTATAGGTTTAATAGAATGTTTTAATTAGGAATAAATTGCTAAAATGAAAACGATAAAACGTACAGATTAGATTCGGAGCTTTTAAGAAGACGCGTGGTTGATGAATGAAAAAACCTTCAGTCGTTTTCAGAAATATTTTCAAGAAACTTCCAAAAAATAATGTTCTTTTCCGTGTCTTTTATTTACAAACGTCTTCCTTCATCTTTTTTAAAGTCACTTAGAAATAACGAAGATAATAATTGTTGGAATAAGGAAAAAATGACGTAAGAGGAACGGATCTACACGATTTCGTATATACACTTTAATAAATATAAGGGGAGAATATTTCATAATGTTACGGTGTTTGTATTGTAAATAATAAAAAATCTTCATCACGCAAGATAAATGTGCACTACACTTAAGTATGAGAAGCAAAATTAAAGAATTTGTAGTATTACACCAATTGAACTAAGTTACGCAGGAAAATTAGGATGACTAAAAATGCAAAAAACCAACAGTGCGGGCTATGCTTCATTTTAGAAATATGCATCGGTATTTAATGTTTCATTCAAGTTCGTGACACAAATAAACAGATTTTGAAAGGGTAATTTTAGTATTGACGACAACTAACCTTTTTTGATGCGCAATTATTATATTTATAAATAACTGATTGATGATTTCGTTTTATTTTCCCTTTCCAAACAAAAACACTTTTAACAAAGAAAAATCGCGTATAAGCTTTGACCCAAGCTCGAAATTTAGCATTTGAGCAATAATTCAATTATCAAAAAAATTCGTTAAGGAAGCATCGACATTATCATTAATATTAACATCAGTTCATAAATACTGATTTATTCGATCAACTACTAAACTGTAAAAAAAATCCACAGTGATAATATCAATGCATACATTCACACACAAAAAAGGGTTAAAATTTGTTACATAGGACTTTTTCTCTCTTCACAATTTTATTAGAATTACACTTCTTTTATCTTTCACAGAAACAGTGTACTATAAAGGTTACTATTAAATTATCATAATAAAACACACAAATGTTGTTATGCTAAAAAAACAGAAGAAAAACCATAATTTAGCTTGCTGCATTTGTTTTGGCTTTAACATTTTTGAAAATATTCGGAAAGTACGATTAATATTGTCAGGAAATTCATGTCTGCATTTAAAAAAAATAATGAGCCAAATTAAAACTTAAAACATATATCATTCTATGAAGTATTCAAACCATCACTTGTTTCAAAGATGTAACACATGTAAGAAACTTTTTTTTTCCGTCGAGCCAATGAAAGTTGCATTATATATAGCGCAGAGTATTGATGGCGGCCTTTGCAGTTTCAATTTGTTAACTTTCAAGAACTTGCTGTTTGCCCATATTGACAAACATTGCTCTTCTTCGTGACTAGCTTGACTAATCCCTGATTTCAAGAGAGAAAAAAAAACACTTTGACGTGGTAAATTTTAATTGACAGAACTCATATCAACTATTATACTTGATACTGTGTTTAGTAACCGAACTAGTAACATTGTTTTGGAATTTCTTTTAAAGTTATGCACTTCTGGAAACGTGGTCAAAATAACTTTCGATTCCTTAATGGCAATTTTATTTCCCATTTTCAAAAAAAAAAAAAAAAGTAGCAGCATTTTTTTGTGAGAGCATATTAATACAAGCAAACTAGAAGAGAGTGATTAAAGTAAAGTTAAATAGCAAAAAATGTCAATCACTTGTACTTAGGAATACTTATTTTCTTTGCAAAGTATTTAAAAAGTAAGTTGATATGATATTGCGAAATAATTTCACCCGTACGAAAGATGACAATTTCTGTAATATTAAAAATTGCCATTTGCTATATTACTCAACAGCTAAACCCTAAATCATTTTCACTGATTAGCTTTTATAACATAACAATATCAATATACTTCACCAGGAAGTGAATGTAATCGCACTAAAAGCAATAATGAAACGTCAGTGGAAGAAAGTTTCAATCATGTTTAGCATAAATTAATGAATGATACTGAAAACGAGAGCAATATTTGATATTATATGCAATAATAAGCAAATCTAAAAGTATTTACTTCTCATAAGCAGTTGCGAAGTATGTTGTGAACTTCCCGCAGTATTTGAAGCTTGACAGGTATAATTGCCATTGTCGCCTGGACCTAGCTTAGCTATGATAAGAAAGGAAATGAAGACATCTTCTTGTGTCCTAATTACGATATTACCGTTAGTTTTAATTGGCAAGTTATCTTTAAACCAACTAAAGGTAAATGGAGGATCGCCGTCAATTACGGAGCAAGTCAAAGATGTCCTCTGCGATAGTGTAAGTTCACCAGAAAATTGGAAAGGTTTGATTTTCGGCGTTTTTTGAGCTGGAAGAAATTAAACAAGAAAATTGTTACAGTTAAATTGACTTTACACATGAGATATATGCTATACTTCAATAAAATCCTATTTGTTTATTTTTAAATACTGAAGAATCAGACAGAAATTAATTTCATAAGCACGTTGAAGTTAATCATTTAATTTTCCACGGAACTCTTTCGTAAGAAATTTAAATAAAACAGCTTATTTCCTTCATGCATAAATATTATTTTACGTGATTTGAATCACTTGGTTAATTTAAACTTTTTGAAGCAATTTGAACTTTATATTCATTTTACAGAGCAATAAATAGTTCAAACATATAATAATATAGTATAAAAATGTTATTTTTAAAAAAATTATTTGGGTTAAAGTATTATAAAAAGAAAGGGAAACCTTTTTAAATCAAACATGTTTATTATTTTCTACGATGCAAGTCGGGAACTGCGTTTGTCAGCGCAAGATTTATACTGAAAATTTATATCAAAAGAAAAAAAAATATTGTGACAGGTAAAATTATGATTCAGTTATCTCAGAAGTCATTTAACATTACCAATAAAAGGCACTATGATATTTTAGAGTATGTACAGCCATTAAACTTGTATGATATTTATGTCAAGAAGCCTTGTGTCTGAATCGGGAAAAATACATATTTTGAAGAAATTAGTGTGTAGTGCATGCTTTTTGTATTAGTTTAAAAAATAACACTATATTATAAAAATCAGTAACTATTAGAAATTAGTCTTCTTTTGTGTAGTAAAAATTGAAGTATGGCAAAAAATTATAGTCATAGACAGTACTTACCTGATGCAAGTGCCACAACGAAAAGCATAAAAAGCGTCGGGAGTCGAGATCTCTTCAGCATAGTCAAGAAACTAATCTTGATAGAAATTTAATGAAGTAGTTTACAGACAAAATCAAAAGAGCCGTACTATTACACACACAGCTTAAAACTAGTATGGTATAACAAACACGACCAGCGTCTTTATAGCTAAAAGTAGCTTTACTCCACAAAGCTATGCTTCAGATTATGGAAAACTAGCGCCACACAGTGACACACAACGAAAACACAAATAGAATTTTTATAAAGAGAAGCATTTGTATGAAATTAAATTTTTTTTTTCAGAAATGTTAAACGCAGTTTTTCACAAACAAATTAAAAATGTTTTGCCCTGCAAAGGAAAAAAATAAATTAACAAGAACATTACTTGCGGTATAATGTTTATCTTAAATACTGTAATAATATCGATATGGAACTTCACCGATTAATATTCATGTATAACTCTACGATCTGATTGTAACTATTTTGCAGTCATTAAAATTACAATTAATAAATTAGAGTAACGCTACGTATCACGAGAGATAGTGTGTTGAAATACCATTTGAGTATATTTCATACCAATTAAAGACCATTGAAGGGAAAATCTATGTTTTCCAATACAATGGTCTTAATGAATAATAGATCATATTAGAGTTACTTAAAAAACTTGTTGACACTTGTACTTATGTTAAAAAATTGAAGTACACTTACATTTACATTAGTATAGTATTTCAGACGTGTAACAATACTACTAATACTCTTTATAACATTCCAAAAGTATATTGTCAGTAATTGTTACGATTGAAAGAAGAATTACAAATTATTGATAGTGAGTGCAGTTAAAAACATTGTAGGATAGCTTGATATTACACAAGGATGTAGTAAACTCGTCATACTAAATAGAAACAGAGCGAAAGAACTTACGATTAGCTTCGATTAGTTCAAGGAAGTAAATTGATTTGCATTTGAAGTAAATTGATTATAATATCAAACGCTTGCACTGATTGGAAGAAGAATTACAACATTGATAGCGGTACAATTGCAAACCTACTGTAAGATACGATTAATATTATACAAGAATTTATAAAACTCAAAAAAGGATATACGACTATGGTCTTTGATTAGCTAAAAGATTTAGCGGTATATTTATTATAAAAGCAGTAGTGATGAATTTCTTATAAGAAAAGAACTTAAAGCATCAATTGAAAACTATTTTACATCTTTAGCACACAAAGAACAAAAATGCAGTTCTTTTATTTCCAAAAAAAAAAAAAAAAAAAAATACACAATCATAAAGTCACCAGTCCGTTTTAAAAACTTCTTGTACGCGCCCAACGACATTTTGGAACTTCAGACTAGTTTCAGGAGTCCCAAGATGGTTTTGAACCTTTTTTATACGCCGGATAAAGTGTCTGAATTTTTGTTTATTTGAAATACAAAATAATATTCTTGAGTATCACATATGTTTGATATGTTATTCGTAGATTTATGAGAAAAGTGTTAAATACCAGACGATGTTTTAGCTAATACTTTCAGACACTGAATAATGTATGTTTGAATTCCAAGGAATATCTTTTAGACATGAGGCGATGTTTCGATACTTTACGAAACTATTTTATACTCCGAAAACTGCTACATTGCATATAGTTATAGCTTAAAATTTAGAACATATATTTTATCGGCGAACACATTAGACAGGTTAAAACAAATTATTTTAAGGCAAGCAGTAAATGTGCCATAGAATTATAAAACTAGTACAAAAATATTTATTACTCACAAATTCTTAAATTTTGGGAATAAAATAAAATAAAGAGTTATTGTTCAAGTTTTATTGAAGATATGTATTGATGAATCACAAATCATAAAAAAAAAACTAAATGTGCACAAAATTGTTACGGAATCTTGAGTTGACCATGTAACTATAAGCTACAGAAGATAACACATCACAGAAAAGTTGACGAGAAATGAGCAAATATTTCTTCGCAATATAAACTACACCATCTTTTTTTTGAAAATATCGTGAATCAAGTTCAATAAATATCCAAGTTAACAAAAAAAAAAAAAAAAAAAAAAAAAAAAAAAAAAAAAAATTAGAAATCAAACGTACCGTTGAGTAATTAATAAAGAATATTTTCAGTGCAATATTGACACAAATTTTACGCTATAAACATCAACCGATAATTTCAAAAAATGTAATTCCACGTTTAGAATTATAATGTTTTAAATACAAACAGATTACAGTTATTTAAATGACCACTAAATCTTAATCATAGATGATCACGGTTAGATCCTGGCATTACTTAGTATACCACTTCCCAACTTTGCAACTCTAGTCCACTTTCTTTAGTAAGGAATGGTGTGATATACAATATACATACATAAACATTGTACACACACATGACTTAAAATACATACACACTTCTAAACGTAAGAACACGAATCAAAATTTTCGGATGTGATTAAGCACTTTTTAAATGCTTATAAGTACTGATTCATTCATTTATGAAGCAGTTTTAGCTCTGCTTAATGCAAATTTACTTCTTGTACTACAGATACTTGCTTCTTACCCATCAACAAAGCTAAACTGTTTTTAATTTGAAATTGAAAGACTTGTAGCAACCACTTTCGACTGAATTGCAGCCATAGGAAAAGGTGTTCTCTGAAAGTAGAGTACACGTGCCCAAGAATTTAAAATGTATGCAAAATACTACAAAACAAATAATTTTCATGAAATGTATTGACGCATGTACAGATGGATTTTATTTCAACAAATAATGAGTTGGAGAAATCTTACGACAAACTTGTACGAAAACTTACTCCTCATCAATAGTGCTTCAGAATGCTCAGCAGCACCTGCTGTATTCGAGACACGGCAAGTGTAGTTGCCATTATCGGCTGACTCCAGTTTCAAAACGACAAGAATTGAAACAAAAATGTCTTCTTGTGTTCGAATGACGATATTGCGGTTTTGCTGAATGTCCAGACCGTCTTTCAACCAACGGAAAGCAAATGGCGGGTCTCCGTCAATTACAGAACAAGTGAGAGATGCTCTTCGGCCAGCCTTGAGCTCACCAGAGAAGTGAAACGGCTTGATTTCTGGTAGTTTTTGACCTTAAAAAGAATACTCTTAATTAAACATATCACGTTTGTTTAAAAAAGTATACACACTATACAGGAGTTAAATAAATTAGTAAAATAAAAGTATACACATATTACAGGAGATAAAGAAAGGATACATGATTATCCAGCTTGTACTCAATCTGCTGAATATTTTTATAAAAATTTATGCATTCATTAAAATTGTAAAGCTCGACTAATGGTAAATTTTGGCAGATGGGTCGATGTCTATTGTTGGCCGAAGGTTAAAGCACGGCCGATGGGTCGATGTTTTCTTCAAGTTATCATCGTCCGCCGATGCCGATGGAATGACTGCAGGAAAAACTAAATCAATGGCTTCTGAAATGTGCGTTTTAAACATTTTTTTGAAACAAAAAAGTATTCAGTATTTTGTAGAAACCTATGCAAGTTATAGATTAAATAAAAATCAATGGGTATATAAATATTAGAAAATATATAGTGCATTAGAAAATATGTAGCTATCGAATTATGTTCCTTAAAAAATAGTATTCATATCTGAGATGCCTTCAGCTCAACTTATTCATGCTTTGATAACCAAGTGAAGCTTTAATGAAATCTATCCTTTCAAAACTCTTGGCATTCACAGGCATGTTCTTCTCCTCTTACACTATGGCATAAAACTGCTTAGATGCTTTATAATGTGAAGGAGAAAACCTCCATTCCTTGCTTCATTGTTTTTCAGATAAATTTATTTTCATTTAACTCGCATATTCTAATATGGGGGGTATTTGTTAGTTACACAAAGACAGATTTGGGATACATAAATGAATAAATGGAAAAACTATTCACCTTCTTCAACTTTAAAAGTTCTTTTCAATAAAGTCTGAAAAAAGTAGGTTCCTCTGATAGCTCAAGATTTAGGAAACATTAACATTTCCTCGTAGAAGAAAATCGACTATATTATTTTTATGAGGTATCAGGCCTTTATCCCTTTCCTAATTTTGTTTGATATTACCATGAGTTTGTCTTTAAAGCTATTTTCATGAAATTGCAGTATGAAAAGTATTTTCAACATGAAATCAGTAATCTCATTCGAAACCCTAATGAGGCACACATTATATAATCTAAACGTCTTATGTATACAAGAATTTTGTCAGTAGAAAGAAACGTGTAGCCTTTTCGCTATATGTATGTCCTTTTATTACGAAATTATCATTTTATACATTGTATTGTGCCTATATTCAAAAGAAATTTTTCTATATTGAAAGAAATTTGTACGTAGTTATATATGTAGTCGAGCTACGTATGGAATTACGTAGTAATTATCAGGAATAAATTAGAATCATCGCATTTTTTAAACGCTGTTGCTTGATACGAGACATATTAAATTTGTACCGAGCTCAAAGCAATTATACTAGAGGGTCATTCCACAGAAATGTCAACCTCAGCCGAAGAAAAAGTATTCCGAAGTGAAAAGAGTATCAAAAAATGAATGAATAAATAAATAAATAACAATCATACAACATAAGAAGTTAAAAATTTTTGAAAAAGTATTGTAATTATCACTGAGATTAGCCATAATAAATAGTTTGTAGTGTGTCTACTGCTTGTTATTCGATGGTTACGTCAGTCACACTCCATCTTGAGTAAAAGCGACACTTAAGACTAAAAAAAAATTTAGATTTAAAAAAATATGTTTATGTTTTTAAAAGCAACTTTACACATTTTTCAAATATATCATTCAATTTTTAACCCTTGCTTAACTTTGAGAAAATTTTGCTTCACAACATGAGCATTCATTTTCAGGGTTGCAAAAATGTTACGTCAGTCACGCTGCTGTTTTGGTTGAGAAAATATCTACTGTCAGTAATTTTGTTTTAAATTCTTAGTAGAAATGATACATAGATATCATGTACATTGTAAATCCACCAGCATAACTAAAATATATTTTTTATCCTTTCAGTTACAAGTAAAAACAGTTACAAAATCAGCTCTGAATGTTACGTTAGTCACTATGGAATGACCCTAGAGAGAATCAATTTAAAAAATAACGAAATTTAGGGCTTTTACGAGACAATGAAGTGTCAATGCTCTTAATAATGATCTTGATACACTTGTATTACTTCAAGTGTTAGCAATGATGTGTACTTACAATGCATTTACTGCATTTTCGAGAGAAATGAAAACTATTTCACATTAAATTTTTCTGAAAGACTCAACTTCAAAGTGTTTAAATATGCTAATTTAAACACTTTGAAGTGAATACTTTCAAAAAAGATGCAGCCTCACGAGCCAAGTTATTTAGGGCAAACAAAAAAGGATGAAAAGTAAAAAGTTTTAGTTTTGGAATACTTTGGTGTAATTTTATCTAAAGCACAAAAATAATTGAACTTGGAATTAATATCCAGGACCATTGTGGTAATTAGTGGATTTTATAGGAAAATATGCATTTATGACTCGTTAGAAAGGGAAAAGAAGTTTTTGAAACTTAAAATATGTTGTTGTCATCTAATATCTGACTCACGTTTTAAAAACCAAATACGCGTACATCTAGGAACGTTTCAAATCGAAGCATTATTTTTCTAACATAAGTCATGCATCATTTAAAGTCACGCTCAATGTAGTACAACAGCATTCATCTTGAATGTACAACTACTGAAAACTCATATTTGTATCTTAATATAAAATAAATAATCATGAAAAAGAATATGTGCAAACAAAATCGACACAATTTGAAAAATAATTTTTACAAAATTAACTTTTTATATAAAATTGAAAAGAAAAATACTCACCTGATGTGCAATGCAGGGCAATAATCGATAGCGTCGCTGTTACAAGACTCCATTCCATGTTTAATTATACTACAAAAAAATCTGCTAAATTTTATTTCACTGATTGTTTTCCATACAAAATTCAAGCTTCCAAGACATTCAAGCTATAGCATAGAGTGAAGCACTAGTAGCGTTCATATTCATATTAGTGCGCAAGCTTGGAGAGTGTAAATGGTTCTATGGCAAGCTAGCGCCACACAGTGTCAGAAAATACAAATAAAACTACTATAAGAAATGACAATTCATTTTTAGCTAAGAAATAAAAGTATCAACATTGTGGAATTAAAATCTAAGTTTATTTAAATGTAGAAACAACTATTTTTGTAAGAATAACGAATAATAAATCACTTCCTCTTTTTATTGCAGAATTTAAAGAAAAATGTCAGTGCTCGTTTCCGTGCAGAGGTGGCCAACAAGTGGATTAGCAGAACAATTTCTAGTCTACAAATAGATTAAAAAATATATGCTTGCTTATCTTTTCATTAACACGCGAAACATTTTAAAAGTCAATTACACATGTGTATAGTGCATAGCTCATTGTAAAAGCAAATAATCTCTTTGTAAATAATTTTACTAGGCCTTAAATAAATCCCTTTGAAAAATTTCCATTTGAAAAAAATACCAGTGTTTAGATACTACTTGCTATAAAATATTTATCTTTGAAAAAAATAGTTGCTTCTTTTTCAAACTAAAATATATAGCTGAATCAGAAACGATTTAGCAATCAATTACGTATAAAATATGTAGATGATTTACAATAACGAACGAGACATTTGTCAGCAAATAAAGTCTATCTTGACAACAGAAATCTAGAAGGAGTTATTTCTTTCAGCGTTCAAATATTGTACATTTTAAGTACGTAAAAATGGAAAGTAACATGAATTCGATTTTTTTCAACACTGGTAATTTTACAGTAATAAACCGTAAAATTGCTAGAAAATTGCTATCTTTACAAAAACAAATTGTGAAATAGCTAGTTTTACAATTTATTACTGTGCTTTTAGTTTTAAACTGGAACCTCTCTTGCCAATATTATACTGTAAAAACAACAGTGGATTTTTTTGCAGTGAACGCTATTAAAACTAAAGATAGACATATTTTATAGGTAATGGAGCTATTTAATCACATCTTAATTTTAAACTCGAAAAGTTGAGACCCAGAAAATGCGATTGAATGCTAGAAGACGATAAAAATAAAGTCTCATTAAAACAACATTTCTAAAATCTCTTGCACGCGATATAATCAAAAACCCCCAGACTCGGTATAATAAAACTAATAAAATACAACACACCAAATATTCTTCTTAAGGTTCAAAAATAACGAGCAAATATTTTCGATTTTCTTAACAGACTTTAAAAATTGCAAATTTATAACAATTACAGCAATGCTGTAGCGTTTTTTCTTAAAATTAATTTCATTGCTAAAATAAAGCTTGAAAAACAGCAGAACGGAGAAACCAAATGAATGATGTGAAATGAAGCTATGATGTTCATGTTAGAGAAAATATGACGTGTTGCAACTGTGGGAACCTGTGCTAAACAAGTAAAATTATAAAGGGATTTTTATACTGTATAGAAATACAGCGGTTGGTACTTTTAAAAAATCCCTTAATCATTATTACACGCCAATGAATGCTTAAAAACCTTTGTGTGGAAAATATAACTATTTTCTTGTGGGCTTGTGGTGTGTTCACGATGTTTTGCCGTAATATTTCGCTCGACGTATTTCAGGCTTCTTAAAGTACAAATGAATCAAGCCTTTTTAGAGCATTAGTACTTTAAAATATGCCCAGTTAAACGTTATATACGTACATCCTCGACGGACCACAACCTAAAAGCACGAAAAATAGTTTTATTATTGACACCATCAGTGAAAGCAGTTATTTTACTGATAAAAACTCTGAAATCGCAACATGTCACAGTAAAATTCAAATCATAAAGCGACAAAATTATGACGCCTCGTAAAAGTCACGATGGCCTGTTTCATATAATTGCAGCTTTGCTGCAACAAGTAATGAGTGACCGTTCACTTTACGTAATTTGAAGTCGTTGCAACGTCACAGCGTGGAAAAAAACACGGGCTAACTGCAACTTTTGCATGATTTTTCAGTGACGTTTTGTGGCCGTCAAATGACGGTGCCGATACGACTTTTACCCAAATTTCACATAAAGGTCCCATTTTATCACTATACTATTAAATAATGCTGAAAAATATATTACAAGTTATGAATTATTAACTGGTTCTCTTAGTGCAAAAATATCATCCTCATAAAAATATACTAAAAAATAAATAAATACAATAAAATATCAGTTGACCCTATAATGTAAGACCACACTAAATGCACAAAATTGAAATACCTTTAACAGATAGTACAGCTGATTTCTCATCTTGTCCATACTTGTTAGTAACTCTACAAGAATAATTGCCATTGCTATTAACTCCTACTTTCTGAATAGCAAGATTCAACATGAATTCATCGAGTTTTCGAATGGATATGTTATTAGGTCTATCCGAAAGAAGAATGCCATTTTTAAACCAAGAAAATTCGAAAGGGGGATCTCCGCTAATCACAGCACACGATACAGAAGCTCTCATGCCTAAGTCGATTTCTCTTGAGAAGTGGAAAGGGTTGATCTTCGGAGAAATTTGATCTGTGAAAAGAGTTACGTGGATAAAATGAGTCTTAAACTACTATAGTGCATTTATGTAAAATAATAAATATAACCCATCATATAAACCGACAATGCGTGCAAACGAAAATGTCCTGTAACTTAAACTAAGACAATCGTAGGTACTTACATTGAAAAGTACTAGTTTCATAACTGTTTAAAACAAGGACGAATCTATCAAAGAAATGCATTTCTAAATCACTTTAATTACTCTCAGAAATAAAGCATTTTATATGTGATAATTACTTGCTTACATTACGTTTTCATAAAATCTAAGGTAAGAGAACTATTATTTCCTTTAAATTTTTTTAAAATAAAGCGACATAGTACAAAAGACTTTGCTAAAAGTGCCATCATAGTCAAGCGCTGTAGAATACTTAGTTTTGATTACAGTAGCATTTTTATAAAAAAGTAGTACAACTTATAAAAGTTTGGAAAAAATTGGTAGTTAACGTTTGACCAAAAGTATTTGTTTAAGTAAAAGATTTAGTTAAACAATTAATTAAGAATGATTTGGGAATTTTCAACTGAAGTGTATTTTTTTCCGTAACAAGTGTAGTGCTTTTTTTTACAATTCATTTCTTTTTTACTTTCCAGTTAAAATTACATGAAGTCTGAGGAAAAAAGAAATTTCGATAATGAAAGAGTATCATCTAATTAAAAAAAATCTTCATTTATTCTCATAGCTTTTTTCACTTTGTTCAGAATTTAGAGCTTATATATCTGCAGTTTTAAAATAATTCTAAAGAAATAACAGTTTAGAAAATAAAAAAATAACATGAGAAAAATTAAAAAAAATTGCTTTTGTGATCATATTAATTATGAAAACGATACAGAAAAGGCGATGAAAACAAAATTGTTAGTAACTTAGTAGCGACTGAAGCATTGTAACAAAAACGCAGCTATGATTTTGAAATCGAAGATTCCTCAGTTTGCTTGACAATTAATTGTTTTGACCGACTATTTGAAAAAAAAAAATTGGAAGATTTTTTTATTCAATGAGTTATGCACATTACTATTTCAACATGACACACACATATATATATACATATATATATATATACATATATACATATATATATATATACATATATATATATATATATATATAATTTTCAATTTCTTCATTATAATGATGGGACACGGAGAATATATTTATTATTTTCATCTGACCAGAAAATCTTATGTCAAAAGTCTTATTAGCGTATTAATTGTATTATATGAGAGTTACGTACAATTTGATGCAACTAAAACACAAGCAATGTAACAGGATTTCAGTATGAAATGTGCTATTCTTTGTGTTGCTCTTCACACTTTCCCACAAAACGAGAACTACCGAAAACATTTAACTGTATGAAATTTTGATGAAAAAGACATAATTGCGAGCTTTTTGCTAAAAGCTTCTTGCTGAAATAACATTTAACACTTAATTTACTTACTCAAATAATAGGTATCAAAAATACGTACCTGATGCAACACCAAGCAGCAAGGATAACAATACACAAGCACGGTGAAGAGAAAAACGTGTCCTCATAGTTGATATTTCCTTTAGTTGTAGATGATTTAGCGGATATCAATCTCAGAAGTAGTACCACTCTTTTTGACGCTTTAAAGAATGGCGTGTATAAAATGGTGTTTCCGACGTACTGTAAAATCTGGTCACAACATTACAATCAGTAGGATACTAGCGCCACATAGGAGCAGAAAAGGAAACAAGAAACGAAGCTGAAATACTTAGTGCTCTGCAAGTCGTACAAATTAGTACAAATTCCACTTTAAATAAAACCAAAGCGAAAAGACAACATCTACTATTACCGACTGAGGACGAAGCGATGTAAACACATTCACTCATATTCAGTATTGTTCTTTTTTCAATGACTGTTTGAATAAATCTGAATACAGATTGTTCACCGTTAACTACAGCGTGAACACTAATTTTTGCAACTCTAATGTAGCAATTCGCAAGTATAATAAATGATTCCAAACTAAATTTCTATTTTAGAGCATGAAACAGGTGTTCAAAGATGTATTTTGATCAATTTAACTGCAGCGTCACCATTTGTATTAGATGCAGTTTTAAATTGAGCTTGCATTTCAGGTAACAGGTTCTGACAATTCTCTTCAAGATTTTAAAAATTAACATTCTACTTACTGATTTTATATCTGTATAAATAATGTACTTATTTATACAATATAAGCGTGTTTGTACACCAAGCACTTAGTAATACAATATATACCCATTCATGTGTATATTTTAATTCACATATTTTCTGTTTTTCAAATTATTAAAATTCAAACACAGGATATAATGTTCATTTAATTTTTTTTCAAACCACATTTTTAAAACATTAGAAAAATATCAATTCCATAAAATTTCATGTTCTGCAGATATGCTCAAGTTGATGTTAGAAATATTTGCAACAAAAATTAGTTTCAATAAAATTCGCAGAAATTCGATGACGTTTCACATTGCGTAAGCATATATTTATATTTTTGAATTCGAAAACGATAACAGAAATATATCCTTAATTGAAAGCATACATAGATAGAAATTGATGAAAATTCTTTTTAAACACAAACTTGAATGAGTAACACTTGACTGTACTGTTTAGGTAGGGGGACGCTTGAGGCAAATGCGAAACAAATTCGGCTATTTGAGCCAAAAACGAGCGCGACTCGATAAATGACGCAAGTAGATAGAACTTCTCATTTTATTTCACATCTTCCTTGGTAAAAATGACGCAAGAGCCACTGAAGCTTAAAAATAAGAACAGTTGTTTGAAGTATTTGTTTTAAAATACATTCTCATCACTTTTACTTCATAAAAAACAGTTGAAAATAGAAATATAGTACTATACATTAAGTGAAAATATGTGTAACACGAATTCAATGTAATTAACTCATACAACAAGTACGTATTTGGGGTCAAATGTAAATGAGTTTGATTTGCTTCATCAGATTGTTTTGCTTCATCAGATTGTTTAAGATTTTTCTAGTTTTGTACTATATCTTACATAACACGAAATTATTTGCATACAGGAATAAATTTGAGACACAACCTGCGCTTTTTGCTGTAAAAAGCGTAATCTGTTCAAACTCAAACTGAGAGAAGTATGAGAACGCTCATGATCACATTCAATAAAACAGCTCTTAAAAACCAAGATTAAGAACTGAGTATTGAAATTGAGATTAGGAAATACTTCAAAAAAAAAAAAAAAAGATTGTATTTTGCCTTAAACTGCTTAATCCACGTTAAATTTGATTTGAAGTGCTGGTTGAAAAGGATAGGTTATAACGAAACCAATAACTAGAAAATATCCAGGTAGCACAAATAACCTTTAAACGTTTTTAAGCGGTTGTTACAGCGTTAATAACCATTTTACAATCTTTAAAAAACGAAGTGTGCTACTTGGGTAGATGCGTCAAATTTGAGATGGACGAGGACGAAAAGAAAAAAATCAAAATCGGTCCATCCATTTAGGCATTAGAGTGCCACAGACAGATATAGACACGTCAAACTTATAACCCCCTTCCTAGTTGCGTCGGGGGTTAAAATTAAACCTTTGGTTTAATTTTTCAGGTTTTCTCCCCTCTTTTCCATGCATGAAATACATTTACAGAGGCGTTTAATAATATGCATACGTGACATTACTTAATACGATAGCGGACTGCTGCTGATCTTGCTTAAATATTTATTATCATTTTTCTCCAGTAAGAAAACAACATGCCTATACACGAAACGTAAAGTTTAGTAAACGCGAAACTTCAACATGCGATACTTTATTCCATCACATTTTCATAACTTGCAAAGCTTTCATTTGAAATTGAATACGTAATGAACATCGAATGTAATTGAACGTTGAACGCTCAATTACAACAACCTTTATAGCAGCATTACCTTTTATAGCTGTACAAGATAATAACGTCGGAAAATCAATTAATATACACAAGAAATATGTAGTATGCATCATAGCATATACATACACTGAAGTGACAAAAGTCATGGGATAGCAATATGCAAATTTTCAGATGGCAGTAGCATCGCATAGAACAGGTATAAATGCGCAGTGCTTTTACAGAGCTTTCATTTCTGTTCAAGTTATTCACGTGAAGAGGTTTTAACGTGATGATGACCGCACGACGTGAAAAATTAACAGACTTTGAACGCGGAATGTTAGTTGGAGCTAGACGCATGGGTCATGCCATTTCGGAAATCGTTAGAGAATTCAACATTCCCAGATCCACTGTGTCAAGAGTGTGCCGAGAGTATGAAATTTCAGGCATAACATCCCACCATGAACAGCGCAGTGGTCGACCGCCTGCACTTAAAGATCGAGACCGGCGACGTCTGCTAAGAGTCGTAAATTCTAACAGACAAGCAACACTGAGTCAAATCACCGTAGAAATCAATGTGGGACGTACAATGGACGTGTCTGCTAGAACTGTGCGGAGAAATTTGGATTTCTTGGGCTATTCCAGCAGAAGACCGACTCGAGTGCCTTTACTGACAGAACGACATCGCTTGCAGTGACTCTCGTGGGCACGTGAGCATATCGGTTGGTCCCTAGATGAATGGAAAACCGTGGCCTGGTCCGATGAGTCACGATTTCAGCTGGTAAGAGCCGATGGTAGGGTTCGAGTGTGGCGCAGACCCCACGAAGCCATGGACCCAAACTGTCAGCAAGGCACTGTTCAAGCTGGTGGTGGCTCCGTAATGGTGTGGGCTGTTTTTTCATGGCATGGACTTGGTCCTCTAGTGCGACTGGACCGAACATTGACTGGAAATGCTTATGTGCAGCTACTTGGAGATCACTTGCAGCCATTCATGGACTTCATGTACCCAAACAACGATGGGATTTTTATGGATGACAATGCGCCATGTCACCGGGCCACAACTGTTCGCAATTGGTTTGAAGAAAATTCTGGACAATTCCAACGAATGATTTGGCCACCTAGATCGCCCGACATGAATCCCATTGAGCATTTATGGGACACCATCGAGAGGTCTGTTCGTGCCCAAAATCCTGCCCCATCAACGCTTTCACAATTATGGACGTCTATCGAGACAGCATGGCTCAATATTACTGCAGAAGACTTCCAACGACTTGTTGAGTCCATGCCACGTCGAGTTGTTGCACTTCGCCGGGCAAAAGGAGGGCCGACACGATATTAAGAGGTATCCCATGACTTTTGTCACTTCAGTGTATATATATAACGTTAATCAGAATATTGCAATTACAGGAAATACCTAGATAACAAAGTAAGTGAGCAAAGTAATGAGTGACATGTACAAGAAATAAAAACACTAAACTACACCTAATCCTGAAAACTAAGGTAATATAAGATAATCCATTAAAGAGAGAGAGAGAGAGACCAATATGCTTGTAACACCGTTTTTTTTCTAAACTCAAACTGTTATTGTTTTACTAAAATTGTTTACAATAACTAAATATATTTTATCATGTACAAACAAACTCTTGTAAGATATCATAATTTTAAAAACGTTACAGCGTATGAAAATCTCACAGGAGTTTAATCTGAATTGGTACCATTCTGAATGCGCGAAAATCTGGAAAACACTGCACTTGGGTTGGAATTAAAAAAATTTGTTATTTTTAAAAACTTTTCTACATTTAATAAAACTCTGAAATTAGTTTTTGGACTTATTATTATTAAATTGATGTTAAAACGTATTCATACGGCTAAAAGAAATGTCTTATTTTTATCTGGATTGTAAGAAATCTTTATAAAATAGCATCATATAAAGTAACAACTGGATCATGAAAGCAAATAGCACTTTGATATCATATATACAATTTATACTTGACATATTATAAACTGTCCAATTGCAATAGTCGATACAGACAAAAAACCTCTGCTTCCCAACGCGTTTTTTTTTCTTTAAATTGCTGAATCATTAAACCTACGTGTAAGTGAATAATACATAAGGCATAATTTGTACAAAAACTTTATAGCATTGTCCTGTTGCGCTTAAATAAGTAGTAGAATATTCTTTTTTATACGTTTTAAAAAAAGAAATAATAAAAATGCAAAATTCTTATTTAAAGCTCTAGTATTGCAATCAAAAATTAAATTAAGTACTGAACTGCAGCAAAATAAAACAAACAGTTATTCCAACAAATTTAAAGACTATATAAATTATACCTTTGATCAACAAGTTTGCAGAATGTTCATCATAACCCGCAGCATTTGACACTTTGCATGTATAATTCCCGTTGCTGTCAGGATTTAACTTTGAAATTATTATGTTAGAAATGTAATCTTCCTCATACGTTTTAGTCTGAATGTTTCCTTTAGCTTCCACTTTTGCACCATCCTTGAACCATTGAAATTGAAAGGGTGGGTCGCCATCTATGACTGAGCAGGCTAGTGTGACTCTTTTACCGGACTTGAGCTCACCAGTGAAATGAAAGGGCCTAATTTCAGGCTTTCGCGCACCTATAAGAAATCAGGAAGTATCTTTAAAAAAATAAAGTGAAGATTATATATATTAGCAAACAATTCGAGATTGTTCATAGTGATTTTATGATCTTATGAGAAATAGTTCCCTATTTTTTACTACGATACGTTGAAGAAAAAGGCAAAAATTAATAGTAATTTTGTGATAACTGACAAATGTAATAGAGTCACGCAGATAATATATTTTGTATAACAGTTATACAGTTGTAGTAGAGAAAATATCAACGTAAAATAGGCACAAATAAGCAGAGATACTGCATTATAGGATGCAGAGATATTGTTTGTGGCCTATTTTACGTTGATATTTTCTCTACTACATCAATAGCACAAAGGTATTTGTAAACTTTAGTTTTACAGTTATTATATAGTTATATCGTAGTTTAGATTTTGAGAAAGTTGGATGTGCCTAGAAATATTTTTCTGATTAATATCTATTAAAAATGATAGAAATCGTTGATAATGTTATTTAGAAACTAATAAGATTTAGAGAAATATAATCAATTAAGAAACAATAGAAATTTTACAGTGAAATTCTGATAAAAATTTTCAAACTTGAATATATTCATGCTTACTACTGTTTATTTTATATGCTTATAAAAAGCAGAGGCTTGTACGATATTTACGAATTTCATATTACAGATATTATGACTGTGTTGAAAATATGACATTTGTTATGAATAAATCAATGCATGATAATAAACAAATCTACTATTTCTGCTGTAGCGCAATAATAATGAAAACTTTTCTAGTAATAGCCTCACTCTCTCTCTTCTGTTATTGAAGTTTTTCGCGAACAAGGAAACTTATCAGTAGTATTTTTAAAATTATGATGGATACATTCTTTCCTAAACATTTAATCCTTATTCTCTCGACAAATCCGTTTTACTATTCTAAAAAACACATTTTATCCTTACATTGTCTATTTTCAAATCAATAACGTAACTTTTGAAAACTATGTAACTATAACGAGTTCAAAGCGCGATATAAATAGAGATAAGTACTGTAAAATCTAAAGTTCGATATTTGTTTATTCATGCAGTTATCAAGCAGAATGTGCATTAGTCATGGGAAGTAAAGCATATATGTATAGCTTCCTTACTATCCACGGACTCATAAAAGAAAAGAAATTTTGAACATGAGTTTTGTTTCACACAATTTATGTTCAAATGTACAAAATCTGGCAAATTGTACAAAAAACAAGAAAAGAATCAGCTGTAAATAATAACATACCTGAAACATTTGTGAAGATCACAACACACAATACTAGACGATAATTCATGCCTGAAGATGCTACGCAGGATCTCCAAAGAGAAATATTCGTTTCAATTAATTAACAGTAAAATGTATTTTCGGACTACAAATAATGATTCAGATTTACTTGGAAAGTACGCTATAACGACATTTATCTTCCCTGTAAAATATAGAAAATAGTCTGATTCGTTATGTGCACCAACGACGCTTTGCTCTATACGCGCGTTCTATTTTGTGGTATGTTATTCAGTGAAGCAGGATACTAGCGCCACACAGTGACATGAAACGGTGTTAGAATTTCTTAGATAAGTGAAAAAAGAAGGCACTACATTAAATTTTACATATAACTTGCATTAACTACGTATAAATATATACATAAGTTTTCAACTTTGTTAAATACCTAAATGGAGAACAAAATAACACTTCCGATTTTTACACAAATTGAATCAGAAACCAACGTGAGAATTTTCATTGAAAATAAATACAAATACAATTAAAGCATATAGATTTTAAAATGCTTACAAAATGTAATAATTAAACGCACGAAATATTTTTGAAAATATTCTTGAATGACAATAAACGAAATAAATAACACAACGGGAATTCAAAACCATATGAAACTAGACTCAATAATGCATTAATATCATATTCATTGAAAATAAATTAACTGCATAAAATAATGACATGGAAATTGAATCTGTGTTTAGATTTAAGAAAATGGAAGGACTGTGTATTAGTTGAAAATTAAAACTTCACTTTTTTCTTTTCATTTACTTACTTTAATCGTCTCATTTTGTTTCAGTGGTTATAAAAGAACATCATTTTTCCAGAATCCAGTACGAATGCAAATGCCACGAACACCAACATTTGTGTACTTACACTGGTACAGGCTAGCACATAATACGGAAAACTTATTCAAATTTTGATAGACATGTTTTTTTCAATGCTCAAATTCTTCTCTCCCATGTGGAAACCTGTATTCCTGAACCATATCCTCTCGGAATAAATTAATATAAATCGATCCTTGCATGACAGATGAGCAATATTTTGTTAAAAATGAATATTCTTTAAGAATTCTTTTATACATATTTAAAAAAAATCCAGTGTAAATGTTAGTTTTGAAGCAGCTACTAAACACAGGAGATAAGGGAAATAACCACATCGCGTCATTTTTCTGCTGAAAAATAAATGCATAACAAGTATAAACTTTGACGTTGAAGACATCAAAAATTATGTTAATAGAAGTTTTGAAAGATAAAAACATTTATAATTTGATGCTAAATATCTACATTTTGATAATGAAAGAAAGTCTCCTTATCGGTAACTTTTTTTTCTTGTAAAGAGTAAACCTACCACATAAACTGTAAATAAGAAAAAATCTGTAAGCTTCACACTTTATCTTGGTAAAATATAGAATATCAGAAAAAATACCTGTAAATACCAATAAAAATACTTTTGTTTATAATTAACTAAAAAAGCGATGACAAATGGATACCTTTTATCGTAAGAACATCAAATTTTTCATCAACTCCAGCAGCATTTGAAACTCGACAAGTGTAATTACCATTGCTTTCGGCTTCTAATTTCAGAATCACAAGATTAAAAGTAAAATCATCAAATTTGCGAAGAGAAATGCCTAGACTTTCTGGTAGGCGCGCTCCATCTTTCAACCAAACGAATTCAAAAGGGGGATCTCCCGACAGTACTGCACACTGGACGGACACGCGCATACCAAGGTCCAAATCTTTGGAGAAGTGGAATTGGTCAATCTTCGGTGCATTGATACCTCAAGAGAGAAGAGAAACATCATTAATACATAAGAAATACACAAATGCGTTTGTGCTAAAAATTAAAACTTAATGCAGTAACATTAAGAATAAATTTGACAAAGGAATTGCAGTCACTCTTTTCTGGGTTAGTATACCACTTGATACACGTGTCTGCAATTTTGTAAATTGTGCTTTTTAACGTTGTAGCATATATTTTTGCAATTTTGTCAAAACTCGCTATCAGAAATATTATTTTGGCACCAATGTGCAAATTATTTACACTTATCTGGTACGAGTTACATGTATAACTTATGTAGATTAAGTTTTAAATTTAGCGACTTAAAGCTACAGATAAACTATATTGCTCTTGACTATAACCGCACTTAAGTGCGTATTTTTTGGGAGGCAAATAAAGTAATGATTTTTGTTCTCATAATGTTCAGTTGGAAAGTTTGAAGATTTTGCTTCAATGACAGTCGTTCTTACAATTCACTAGATTTCAGGCGATTAGTAGAAATGCATGTTAGTACAAAGCTATTTTTTTTAATAAAAAGACCTTTAAAAATTATTTGTCTTTGCGACTTCAATGAGAAGTTTGTATTGAAAATTAATTTTATAAAATTAAAGATTTCTCTATGAACTTTAAGAATTTTTTGTTTATATGCACTATTTTGCGTTTTGGAATCCTCTGTGATTTATTTTTCAAAATATTTCCCCCTTCTTAGCAATGTATGTGCTCATATATGAAAAAATGGATATAAATACTCACAAAAGAGTACAGTTAAATATTAATCCATCAGTAGACAAATTGACGCATACTGAAATGCAAATAAAGGATTGCATACATATTTTTGAGGAATTATTAGTAGCACTTTTAGAAACATTGAGATAAATATGCTACAAATAACGTGAAACTTATCTGTGTGTATGAAAGACACAATTACAGATTTACAGAACGAAATGTTCTGTATTTAAAATGAATAGCTCCGTAAATGAAGAGGTATAGATGTAGAGAAATAAAAATAAGTCAGCAGATACTTAGTAAAAGGGAAAAACCGATTGAATTGCAAATGCCATTTAACTGGATTTCCAAGTTCTTAACATATTTTCTCTGACAATAAATATTAAAAACATAGTAATAATTCAAGCTCATCGTGATAAAGAAACCTACTCGTTTCGTACTGCATTACTATAATCGTACAGCTAAAGCACTGAAAACAAGCTTCATATGTAATTTTGCACGAATAGTGAAGTTATCATGGTTACTGTTTTAAATATTTGTCATTTAACGATATAAATATAACTGCTTTAATAATTTGTAAGAAAACAAATAACCAAAAAGACACAAAACTAGTTATTGAAACATAAATTTAACAAAGAAACACACAACAGTACTTACCAGCTTCAGATGTTGCAATGGCCATAAATGACAGAAATAGGTACTTCATAAACGCAACAATAATCGCGTCCACAGTCATATTATTTCAGAGTGATCTGTAAAAACTAAAAGCTCTTATCATTTAACAAATTCCAACAAAAGTATTTATTTGGCTCAACGATTTAGAGAGGTACCAAGAACACTTCTTTGGGCAACTCTTTAAAGTATAAAACTAATACACGGTGTTTTCGGGATAAACGGGAAGGCCAAAATGGTTTCAGTGTTCACACGGCACTAGCGCCACATAGGGGCAAAAAAAGAAACAATAAAATACTTATAAGAATGGTATAAAATGTGCATAAACTATTTTTGTCGATGTAAGAAGAAATTGAGTATAATTCTAAGTTGTTTTATTTTCATCCATTATAATAAAAAATATCATTTTAAGTCAATAACTTGTTAAAATAACAGCATAAATAAATAAATTTAACGGATTCACAAAAAACATCGATTTTTTACTAGTTGAAAAGTAAAAGTTGAAGGAAACACTAAACAAATACAACTAAAAATTCACAACTCAGTAAAGGAAAGGTTTGTTTTTAAGGTATATATCGGAGAAAGTATTTACTGTCTTTAATCTTATTTTTGGATATGTATTAAAAGACAAGCATCCATGATAATAAGCTACAAAAATTAATTATAATACTATAATCTCAAATGAAAACAAATGTAGACATTCGAGTATTTAGACAAGAATTTTCGTAATGTCAGATTCATACGGGTTTTAAATATTCTGATTGAGAAAACGTTATTTCTTCTTTTTCCTTCTTTTCTAAATTTTTTTTATCTTTCGGGTGAAATACAAAAATGCTTTTACACTTAACGCAGATAGTTAATAGGAATATTTACGATCAGTATAATTTGTCGTAACTCATTTGCAGCAAAATATGTATGTTAAAACTTTAAGAGTCGACAGTGATTTGTTGAACAGTTTCGTTTCTGTAACTAAAATTTTACATATATTTTAAGAACAATAATTTGTATACAAATAAAGCACAAATTTGAAAAGTCGTGAAAAATAAAGCTACATGGAAAACAAAAATACGTTACTAACTAAATATTTTGGTGTTAGAAAAACCTTTTCACACAAAGTTATATAAAAGGAAAAATCTATGTTTCAATTATTTATATATTGTTTGCGGCCATAAGATCACTTTTTTGCATTGAAAGAGGAGTTTCTTGTAACGCCAAAACACGTGTCTGCAGTAATCCAGAGCATTGTGCTTTCATTTTTCTATTAATCGCGTATCCTATTAATTTTTCAATGATAAAAAAAAAAATCGTTATGAGCATTAGAACGTAAGTCCTGTTTCCTGTAAGTTATAAATTCAGAAAAACAGTCCTGGACATGAAAATCATTAGGTTTCTGAAAATTAAGCAGGAATCGTACGCAAAGTTCACATTTCACCAAAATGAAAATACATATAGTGATTGAAAAACCAAAAACAAATTGCTGCGAATAAGAAAATAGTTCGATAAATAACGAAACGTTTATCCACGGTAGACACGAATTAAAATACCTGCAATTTTTAAACGTGCGCATTGCACTTCACACTATGTATTTTAAAATATTATGAGTTTAAAAAATGCATATGAAGTTAAAAATAGGAGTTGCTTTTTAACGTTTCACACGTAAAAATGAACTGAAAATTTCGTTTCCAATATTTATTTTCAATTTTAATGAGTGACATTAGACCTTGGTATAAAAAGTCACATTTATTATTAAAGGAAAGATAAAATGCTCCATGGATACTCGGAGGATCTTACATTTTTCTGACGTAACGAAATTTTCCCAAGCATAATAAAAAAAACACGTAAATCGCGAAAATGTAGTTGGAGAGATCATGGTAATCAGGGTTTGAACAAATATAGCTGTTTGGACAAACACAATATTAAAATATTCTTGGATATCCCATTCATCAATTCTACTTTCTCATATCACAAATTTTTCAATCCTAACGTTCGAAAAGAAACGGGAAGAACCAAACTTCAAAAGGTTTCTCGTATAAAATCGATTAAATTATGACATCTTCATGCAAGTGAATAACAATAAAAACTTAAGATGCGTTTTGTACAGAAGGTTTGGTTTAAACTAGTTGTAGAATATTTACATACATTGAGTACAGCAGGTAAAACAAGTAAAGGTTAAATAAAACACAGCAAGCGTTTATTACAAAAGTAAGTTTCTAAAAGATAATACCTTTGAGCAACAATTTTGCTGAATGCTCATCATAACCGGCAGTATTTGACACTCTGCATGTATAATTCCCGTTGCTGTCAGGATTTAACTTCGAAATTATTATATTTGAAAAATGATCTTCCTCATACGTTTTAGTTTGAATATTTTCTTTAGCTTCCACTTTTGTACCATCCTTGAACCATTGAAACTGAAACGGTGGGTCACCGTCTATGACTGAACACGTCAGTGTGACTCTTTTACCCGTCTTGAGTTCACCATTGAAATGAAAGGGTTTAATTTCAGGCTTTCTTAGACCTATAAAATGTAGGAGAATACATAAATTTGATTATGCCTTAATTATATAATTAATAAAAAATGGAAATATATGCCCAGAAATTTGAAAACTTACTATTAGAAATTACTTATTTTTTTACTACTATCTATGTTGAGGAGAAAAAAAAGAGCATGAATTGAAATTAGTTTCGTTTTTTTTTTTTTTTTGAATAAAATAGAGGCATAAGTAAAATATTAAATTATTTAGCATTGGAAAATCACGGAAAACGGACACTTAAATTACCAGTTTACTGATTAATAGCTCAAAAAAAATTGAATTTGATTCTGCAGTTTATGCACTTCAAACGTTGCATAAAATATTCGATTAAATCATTTGTAAAATTGCAAGAAAGAAATTTTGGAATTATAGAAGATATTAATGTTTAAAACTATGACTTTTGTTCGTTCAGAAAATGCGAAAGTTGCTCTAATATATACTAATTCAACACTACAAAGCCATTAAAGTTATTAGAAATCAGGAAGTGTTATACGGTAACAGTCCGACCTAAGAGTAAATTCTGAGCAAACTTAAAAATGTGAATGTCTATTTTTACACACGTAGCTAAGACATTTAAGACGTGATTAATAGGGTCTAGCACAGTTATTTATTTTTAACAAAATAAAAATGTATTGAAATTAAATATATATTGTATATTTCTTAAAACATTGCATTTATTTCAAACAGAAAACATTTTAGCCATTATTTTGCTAGAAAGGATTTTTAAAAGAATTTACAAATAGGGATAACTTCAATAGAAATGTCGAGTTCTGCAACTGTTTAACACAATCACATAAAGCGCACATTCATCAGTGGTATAATTTATCAGGAGTTCATGATTTGAAATAGTCAACTTCAAGTTTTGAATAGAAATTTTATTTTTGTGGACAGAATTAACACAATTTAAAATAAAATAAGTAATCAAATGATCTCTCTTTTCAAATAACTTACCTGAAACAATTGTGAAGACCACCAGACAAAATAACAGGCGATAATTCATACTGAAGATGCTATGATGTCTTATAGGAATGAAATTCCTTAAAAATCAATAAGTTTAACAATGTATATAGAAACAATAAATTAATATTATTTTGTGGAAAAGATGTATACACAATCGTACAGTTTGTCACCGAAATATATAATAGTTCGACTCGTTCTAAGCACTGATGGCGCTTTGCTATATACGCTTTCTTTTTGATGACACATTGCTCAGCAAAGCAGGATACTAGCGCCACATAGTGACACAAAATGATGTTAGAGCTTGAAAGGCAAGAGAAAAATCAACCGGAAAATGCTGTTTTTATTTCAACACTTTTATGAAAGGAGTGCTTCTACACTCATCCTGATATTGTTAAGAAAATTTAGAAAAATAGTTTATGTGGAAAAAAGGAAGCTTTCTTTTTACTTTATAGTAAAGAGAAAAAAGACTTAAAACAAAGCATTATACTGAGTTTTCATCTTTGTTAAATACTGAAATGATTATCAAAATCACATTGTACATTCTAAATTTTACTTGAAAAAGAAACCAACAAGCAAACTTTCGTAAAGAATTGATTTATCTGAAATTTTTAAAATGTCCCTAAAATACAATCAATCAATGGAATAGTTACTGTCAAAATTTGTGTAAGCATTAATCAATATAAATAAGCAAACACTTTACTTTGTGAACGCCGAACAACTATCGCTGGGGAATTTCAAAATCATTCAAGGATGAACAAATTCAACAACTTAATATTTATTGCCCATAAACATTTAAAACTGTCTTATCAGGTAGCTTCATGTAAGATTTTTCAATTGTGAGTATGATATTGTTCGGAATATAGCATATAAACAACTACATGTTTTAAAGCGATGTTGTATTAATACCTTAAATTTACTCCATTATCACCTTGGCATAGACAAGCCACTAAGTATAGAAATAAAAATTAAAAAAAAAAAAAACACGTCTATACATTCGATACCAAATTAAAATTTAGCGGTGTTCAAGAAATAAAACACAGATCAATAGCGGACAATAATGGCCTTTAAAATTTTCGGAAAAATTATCGTTTATTTACGTAGCCGCCATTATTACTTCCCGCTCGTAGTAATACATATGTTAAAGCAAAAAAAAAAAAAAAAAACACACATACACATATTATACCTTTAAATGCATTGGTGAGGACAAATGAGTGTACTTTTCCACAAGATTCAAAATGAAACTTAAAAATGGACACCTTTTATGGTGAGCACATCAAATTTTTCTTCTACTCCAGCAGCATTTGATACTCGGCAAGTGTAGTTCCCATTACTTTCGGCATCTACTTTCAGAATCACAAGATTGAAAGTAAAATCATCAAATTTGCGAAGAGAAATGCCTGCACTTTCTGGTAGGCGTGCTCCATCTTTAAGCCACACGAATTCAAAAGGGGGATCTCCTGACAGTACTGCACACTGGACAGACAGGCGCATACCAAGGTCCAAATCTTTGATGAAGTGAAACTGCTGGATCTTTGGCGCATTAAAACCTCAAAAGAAAATACAAAGATTTAGGCAGACTCATAAAAGCATGCATGTATGTAGGAAATATAAACAACTGCTATGAATTAAGGAACTTACGTCTGATATTGTAATAGTGATAGCACGAGTAATTATATTAGTAAAGATGCGAAATCAAAAATATTTTTGTCTATTCATGCACAGTTAAACACAGATATTTTACCAGTACGTATATATATGAGGTTAACGCAGAAGGTTATATGAGTTTTGTTAGCTTTTTAACCGTTTTTTCCACTGATACAGAATATAATCTCGCGAGAAAGCTATCTCCAGTAAAAAAGTAGATGGTGAGTAAAATGTGGGAAATAGGTCATGTCAGTTTTACTTTTTTCTGACACTGTTTTCCATATGCAGGGGAAGATGCATATTCGTCAATAAACTATGATAAATTTATAAGTAATATGCACTGAAAATGATGGGAATTAAATTTGAACGGACACTTTGGTCCATAAAATACTCATGGGAGATTTTTAAGTTGATATTTTTAAGTTGATATTTTTAATAAATTAAAATAAAATGTAAAACTAGGGAAGCGTTGCACGCTACTTTTTATGGAGAAAAGCAGATACATCAAGTAGTATCCTTTTTAACACAGCACTGAAAGTTACCCATGTACTAAACTGTAGACGTTACTAGATATAAAATTACCCTTTAAAAATTATCTTGCATAAAAAACAATAATTTTCACTAACTTTTTTAACAACATTTTAAAATTAAAATTTGCTTTTGTCGGAGAGAACAATTTCTCGAGATCTACTTACTTAAAAAAAAGAAAAAAAAATCGGTATAAAATATTAGCAACTTCATTTTTTAAATCTGAACACAAAAATAAGTAAATCGGTACATTGACAGGAAAACTAAAAGCTAAAATTTTACATTTATTGAAAAATAAAAAAATTAAATACATGGAAACGCTAATAAATAGATGCACAAAATAATTTATTGATACTTGGTAAAAGAAAAAAATCTGATTAAAAGGCATTTAAATTCTATCTGATTTAATACTACAACTGTGCTCGACAATGATTTTAACCCATTAATGCCTAGCGTCCCTTTTTAGGGACGGTCCAAAAAGTGAGTCTGAATTTTCCAAAAATGAACATTTCAACCAAATTATTGTGTTCAATTATTACTTTGGTATTGCTTCAATTCTGTATTAACAGATTTCAGCACATAACCGCTGTAAAGTGTGATCTGTAGCCATTTGATTATGATCTTTATCAAAAATTACATCGTTCACAATCTCAAGAACAAAAAGCTAAGCTTTTAAAGTTATTAACAAGTAAATCTATCTGTGTTTGATATATGTGCTACTTTGATCGATGTTTTAGTTTACCTTTTTTTGCAATTTTGTAAATTATAAATTTTTTTAGGATTTTATAGCAATTTAAGAACGTCCCTAAAAAGGGACGCTAGGCACCAAAGGCTGCATTGTTTAACCGTTGCTGTTTTTTTGCTTAGAATCTATAATTTATATCAAAAGAAGTTAGTAAATGTTTTTAGACTGAAAAACAGATAATAATTGTCATTTTTAAAACTTATTTTATTTTAAAAATCTAATTAAATTAAATTAATTAATATATAAACTCAATTATACAACGTTCTTAAATATTTTCTCTTTTTTTTTAATTACAAAAAATACTCAAGGTAAATTTTGAAAGAAAGCTATTTCAAAAATGTAGTTCTTTAAAACACTAATTATTCGTTGTATTTAATTACTTTTCCATTATGTATTTAGGTGTCTATTATTGTTTAGTCTGACTGTTGAAGAAGCCCTAAGCTGTTTCAGAAGCTTAGCATTTCACCTTGATGAAGAATTCAAGGATTGCATATGTGTCTGTTGTTTGGAAAAGGGGGGGGGGGTTGCAGATTTAATTTCAGAATTCCCTGAGAATGCCAATTTTGATCTCTACTGTGACAATTTATTTACTTCTCTTGCGTTCCTACGTGATTATTTGTCTCAGAAAGGTTTTGTGCAAGAATCGGATTAAAAAATGCTCATGAACTAAAGTTACGTTGTTCAAAAAAGAAAAGAGAGGAAGTTTTGAATAAATGTCGATGACAGGTAAAATAATATTACGTTGGTTCGGTGGAATAATAGCAATGTCATAACTATTGCATCGAATCTTCATGGAGTTCATCCTATTGTAAAGGCTAAGCGATTGTCCAACAGCGAAAAGAAAGTAATTGAAATTGATGAACCAAATATATATGGTTGCTCAGTACAATCGTTGCATAAGGAAAAAGATCCCATGCATCAAATATCGGGAACTACCGGTTTTTGATTCACTCTAAAAAATGGTGGTAGCCGCTCTTCATTTTTATTTTAGAAGCTGCTGTACGCATTGAGCTCAAGAGTACCGGATTGAGTTAGGTATTATGGGGCTAGTTGTTATATTGCTTTAAATAAGACTCAGGTAAGATGCGCCCATTGAAGTAAAAGAGCTTATCGGAATGCAGCAAATGCAATACGTAGGTTTGCAGAACAAATGCTTTGCTGACTTTCATACTCAACAACACCAATATTTCCTTGTTCTCTGAATCTACTTCCCAGTTTATGTTAATTGCTGCTTTTATTTCTTCTTATAAATTGTCATTTTCAACATTACATCGTAGGCAGAAAAAAAAATTTGGCAAAAAAGTATGTACCCTCTGGTGCCTAGCGTCCCTTTTTAGGGACGATTTTTCTTTCTTAAATAAAAAATTAAATTTTTACATGATAATTTTTTAACTATTTTTCCTATCCATTAAACACTATTTGTAACCAGTATACAAAGTATCGTTGAAAAAAAAAATGTCAGGCATTAATGGGTTAAAGCAAAATAAATATCTAGAAAAAAACACAAGAAAAGTCATTGAAAGATAAAATATGGAAACAAAGCCAAAACTAATTCTTACCAGCTTCAGACGTTCCAATCGCCAAAAAGGCCAGGAAGAGATACATCATAACCAGAACAATATTCACATCCACAGTCATGTTATAGCAGTTCGGTCTAAAAAAAGCTGTAATTTCTTATAAGCTAATAAAGTTTCATAGACGTATTTTTTATTACTAAACCATTCAGACTGGTCTCCAGCACTGCTTTATAACATGTATCACAAATAAACTGCGACTTTGAGGCAAGCTGTAAGGCCAAAATGGTTTCCCCCTTCGCAAGGCACTAGCGCCACATAGGGGCAGAAAATGAAACAATAAATGACTAAAAACAAACATGAGGCATAAGTTAAATCACCAAAATTTGTATATAGTTGAGTTTCTAGGTAGATTAGTGTGACTGAATTAACTTTTGACAAATTTTTACTTACTTCAAGCACATAGCAAGTACACTTTTCTTCTAAAAACAGAATATTTTTATGTTTTTAATAGTTTCAAAATTGCATCTTTGGAGAGATTTTTAGCGCACAGTGCTCCGAAGATGGTACACATATTGAATTTACTTTTAATATCAGAAAGTTTTGGCAAGATGTGCTTACTTCGAGAAGAGCTATAAAAGTTAGTATTCAACTGCAAGAAATTACAAGGAGCATACAACAAAACAGGAATCATAATTCAATGTTCTAAGAATTCAAACGCTTACTTAAATGTCTTTATTTGAAAAAAAAAATAGAATGTTGCAAAAATGTATAACTAAAAAGCAAAATTACCCGGTTAAATCAAAGCCAATCAAAGTGAGATCCTCAAATACAGCCACGTGTATTTCAGATACAATATTTGCATCGCCGAAAAGAGTATTTTGACCTTTAGAGGTTTGGCATGTTAAAGAACACTGACTGCCAATGGCTCACATACTTTACTCATGGAAGACTGACTTAGACGAAACAAGAATAGGCAATTAACTCTATTCTTCTTATTAAAAAAAATTCTATATTAATAAATACCACTTGATGTGAAACACTTCACAAAAAATGAATAAATAAATAAAAATAAACGAAAAATAAATGAAAAATAAATGAAAGATTCATGAAATGTATAATAAATTGCATTATGTAATATGAAAGGTAAAAATTGAAAACAAAACACGGTTCAAAATTTACGATTCACTGAAACGTACATAAATATGTTAATAATAAATATTTCAAAAGCATTAACCTTCCATCAAAATTCACTTTTTAATGTAAGTTAAAATGCAGTCATCCAAGATACATTAAAGAATGATTTTAATAAGATAGTATTAAAGTGCACCAAATCAATTATAGATATAATCGAACATTTGTAGAGACAAGCGACATAATGACAACTTTTTTGTTTACAAGTTTTAATAATTAAAAATAACCTTTTTAAATTCAGGACACACAAGAAAAAATTTCTTTACGTTTGACATATGTTCACTAATAACTTCATGGTCAGCAAATAATTTACTAAAACTATCTTTAAGCCATTTAATACTACTTATTACGCATTTTAATTTATAAAACTTATATTATTTACACACTTTTCTACAGCTTTCACATACGTTCAAAAAAGCACAAGATTTGGAAAGTTTTATAAAACTTTTCCCTTTTTGCTAAAACAGAAAAGAGACATTTCGATTTACATATCGATACAGTAGTATTTGCAGTTATTCCGCAAAGTTTGTGACTACGAGAAATTATTTAGTATTATGAGCTGTACAGCCAGTTCTTATTTATTTCACATAATTTAAAGTAAGACATCAACACGTAAATTCCATTTTAAAAACAAGCATTTTTGTTTCACTTTTCTATGAATACAGAAAGTGCGAAGTTCTAGCAGGAGCGTTTGTATTGTTCAACTTATACAGTTTTAGATTGTAAAGTAAAGAATAACTTGAGAATATAAATGTATTAAATTAAATAGCATCTAAAATAGGATATTCAAAATGAATGTCACTATATGACTACTTTTTTAAAAATAATCTCATTAAATTTCTACGTAATAGGCAATACTTGCGATAGTTGAAAACTTCATAGAACTGTCAAAATTAAAAGAGTCACAATACGACGCGAAATGGCTGTAAAATAAACAGCGTGTAAAGACAAACTTCTTAAGGTAAAAATTAGGTCGATCATGGTGACATATTACACACAACCTTCATTATCAGACAACTGTCTTTGACACAAAAACAAGCAATGTATGACAGAAAAATAACTTTAAAAAACACGACAGTTATTTTGCCACAAAAGGAAAAGGCATATCGTTTGAGACAACAAACAACAATTAAAATAGTTGTATTTACGATAGCTAAAACCATGATAACAACGTAGAGTTGAAAAGAACATCAAGAATTGCCGACATGTATTTGGAGGTTAAGAAAAAAAAGAAGAGAAAAAAATGTGTTTCTTTAACGGATCGTTTAAGTATGTAACTTTTTATCGTGTTAGGCAGTAAGAAACTCGTTCACTGTCGTTAAGAAATCCCTGCCGCTAAATCGCAATGCATGAAATTTCAGATGAATATTCGAAAACGTTCGTTGACATAAAACTACGAGTAAAGATGTTATAAACAAAATGAATTGCACACTCCAAAAAGAAAAAAAAACTTGTTTTTACAGGGTAATACTAGCAGCCTAGTTCCAGTTTAAAACTGCAAAATACACAGTAATAAACTGTAAAATTGCGTATTTTACAGTTTATTACTGTGTATTTTGCAGTTTAACTGGAACCTTGGCTGCCAGTATAATACTGTAAAAACAGTTTTTTTTTTTGCAGTGCAGGTCGGAGAAAGCAAGGTAGTAAGGCATAAGTTTTATATAAAAATCTCACGCTCATGCTTGAGATCCATTATACATTGGTCATGTACATCCATTGAAGATGATAGGAAGATATGATTTCTAGTTACAAAATATTTATTAGAATTGTTTAATGTAAATTTAAAACTCATTAAAATTATGCTACAATCATTAATAGATTCTGTGTAAAATAAAACACTTTATGTTACATAAAAGAAACAAAATAAAATTAACTAAATAGCATCAAAAATACCTTTCATAAACAAACTGTTTGATTGCTGAGCGGTTCCAACCTTATTAGCCACAAAACACGTGTAGTTTCCATTGTGATCGGAACTTAGCTTCGATATTGCTAGATTAGAATTGAACTCATCGATGTTTCTAATCGTAATTGTATCACTGTCGTGGAGTTCCACCCCATCTTTTAACCATTTGAAAGAAAAAGGAGGCTTTCCAACTGTTACAGAACAAGTCACTGATATTCTCTGTCCGCTTTTTAGATGATCTCCAAATTGAAAAGGATTCACCTCGGGTTTCAAAGTAGCTGAAATGTGAAAAATTCAAAAAGAATCAGGTGTGTCATGCACAGACATACTTGAGTACATAATTTACCAATTCAATCGCTAAAAGTGTAATTGTATATTTCTTAATCTTCAACTTGTTTCCCTATGAGTGAACCGTTAGAAATCGGTATTCGTCTGTTGTAATTCCACGAGTAAGAAATTTGTCAAAATGCTGTTAGTGATTTTTAGAAAAAGATAGCAATATTTAAAAAAAAATGTCCTTGTTAGAAATTGAGGAAACTGTGGCATTACGTTCTAAAAACAATGCTACAATGAAGATAAAATCTAACTTTAAGTCAGAGTTAACGATCATTTGATTTAATTAATTCAAGCAACTGTAAAAAAATAAGCATTGACTACAATTTTATTTTTTTGCACCACCAGTAACTTAAATTCTTTAATAAAGAATTTTTTAGCAATACAAATTTTTTTAGCAATACCTTTTTTCAGCAATACAAATGATTTCAATCCATAAACTTGGTTATTTAACAGGTTTATCCTGATCGGCCTTATACTGAAATCGTCGAGATTAACGTAATTTTACGACAGTGAGGGAAAAGCTTAGAAAACTCACTCTTAAATACGAGCCGCTTAAACAATAAGCTACAATGAAATGCATACGAATTTAATACTTTCAACCAAAACGACTAAGTTAAGATTATAACCTGGAAAAATAAAATATGCTCCTGAAATTTTTTTCTATTATTCAAGCAGAACAATTACTTTAATGTTTTAAGGATATCTTTAAAATTATAGAATGATTAAAACTTTTTGTCTTTGACAATATTTATGTGTCAAAATAAGAAGGTTTTTTTGATACAGTGGTAAATTAGAACAAACAATTATATCATTTTCGGAAACTATTAGTTATTCCCAATCATGTTCTCTGAGCTTCACTTTTTTTGGTAAATATTTTGAATAATTTAGTATAGTAAAACTTTCCTTCGTCATATTACCCTCCTTTTACTTCATATAGATGCCCAATTGTAAGAAAATATTTGGTATGATTCAGTTATATATTTTTGACAGTTATGATATGTAAAAATTTATTTCTATGCTTTGACCACAGAGTTATATTTTTTTAATATTTGGCTTTAATATCAACTTCTACAGATGCTATTTTCCGAATGACTATAATAACTATCATTTATTTAAATAAAATATTTTCGAAAGCAAGAAAAAAGTCTGTTTTGCATAAATACAGAAAGACGACAAATATAACTATACAATAACGGCAATTATACTGTGCAAAAAAAAAAAAAAAAAAAAAAAAAAAAAAGCCTTAACTTCTCACTTTTAAGTAAAGCACAACTGAGGGGTAAAAAGCTGCCAGAAATAGAAATTAATTTCGGTACAATACAAATATTTAAACTGAAAGGAAATTGTTGTTTAGCGACGTTATTATTAAAAGATATTACATATTGAATTACGTACGCAAATAAAGGATTCGTAGTTGCAGGTTGGGAGATACATGCATGTATGATTGAGGATCATATAAGTGTTTGCTTACAAAAAAATCAAGTGCTTCGGTATTAGAAGAAAAAAAATCTAAATATGTCCTACATATGAGTACATTACAAAAAAAAAAAAAAAATTCTCATCTTTAAATGTAACGTTTAAATGTAGAATCAATTACAGCTATTAAGACAGAAAGAAAAAATCTTGACAAAGAATATTTACCAACCTTCTGTTCTGAGACAGAGTTGCACAACAAGCATAATGACGCAGCTGCACCAAGACATTTTCTATAGCTAAAAAACTACACCATAAAATTGTAAAAAGTATTAATCCAAGAAGTTATGTTTATAACCGCATGAACGCTTATGTGTCAAATATAGCTATTGAGCTTTTTACACGACGCTTGAAGGTCTGTTATACACATTAACATGTCTTTCGGTATACTAGCGCCACACAGCGTAGAAGACTGAAAACAAAGTATGAATATTCTTCCATTTGTGAAGAACTTAAGGCACATAAAACCTAAACAGAAAAACTATTTGATTCAAAAATCAGTAAAGAGCTGTTAAAAGTATAAATGTTAGAACAAATTGAAATTTTTATCTGAAAAGCGAACACCAATGTTTTAAACAATTGAAGCACCAAAACAAAATGAAAAAAAAAATGTAGGTAATTAATTATATAAAAGTCCTTACTAAATAGCTTAAAATTTTCATTGACTTCGTCCATTTCCTTTCGGCATGAAAATGTTGAGTTACATATACTAGCTGTTAGCTGCTAGCTGTTGAGTTACATGTACTAGCTTTTAGCATTTGTTCATTCGCCATGTTGAAATTAAATTTCAGTACATTTGATTCATACAACTTCTGACCTGTACTTAAAACACACAGCAAAAACTCTTATTTGAGACATATTGTTACGCTTGAATGACAGGAAATAACATATTTCATTTTATTTTAATAAAAAAAAAACTACTGTACGATTAAATGCATTACGAGGCCTGAAGAAATAATACAATTAGAGCATAAATTAGAAAACAAAGTTGAGAGCGGAAAATCATTAAAAAAATACAAAGATTAAAAAAGCTTTGATTATCCTGTACAAGAATCTAATCACATGGAGGAGTATAAATTAATACATGAATTGAACATATAATTTTTATGTTTTGTTTAATAATGGCAAGGATCAGACTTTCTTCAAAAATACAATGTAAAAATTATTTTACTACGACTAGTGCAAATCGACACAACAACAACAACGAAGAAAATCGATCCGAAAGCTGATGTTCATAAACATATACGTACCTACCTTAAGTTAAATTATTCAAATACCAAAGGTATTGAAACTCTATTATTTTTGTACAAAGTTGACTTCAGTTTTTTAAAAGAATCTGAAAAACACATTCATAAGCCATTTTGATGAATAAAGACACATACAATGTGTTACATGCTCTCCAAATATTATTATGTTTACATTTACCACTATTTATATACTGCATTATAAACTGGTAAAAATGCAACTGCCGTATTATACGTATAATACAAGTGATTGTGAAAATGGCTAAAGTATGTCGAAATTTAATTATCGTGAAATAATTAAATTCAGATTATCGTGAGATAATCATGTTAAACATGATATTGAAAGTTTCACTGAAATTTATTTTTACTGGAGAAAAAGACAACATTTTTTTAAGCTTAAGGTATTCTTTTTCTAAAGAAAAATGTACATTGACGAAGATAGAAATAGTGTGTATTATTCAAAGTGAATCGTTAGTTGTTCACTGAATAGCTTGATAATAAAGCTAGTAAATACAAATGTTTAGTTTCATATATTCAAAAAAAAAAAAAAAAAGAAAGAAAGCTCCTCTGTCCGAATGAAAGAGTTCACAACGTAGTTCACTAAGTTTTGATGTACATCGATCTGTAAATTTCAGAACAGTTCAATTAGTTCAAATAAATCATTCATTGATGTGCTATTTAAGACAATGAATTCTTAATCACTTTTATTTTGAAAGATGATAAAAAATACCAATAAAAAGTAAAATTTGTACGTGAATACATGACTAAAACTGTTAACTTGGAAAAAGCAAAAAAAGTGACGTTTCACAAAATAGTAACGCATACCAGCTACGATACCTTAAGATTCACAACCAGTTTAAGAACAAATCAATGCTGGTAATCCATAAAACAATTCAAAATAGCTCTTAGCATAAACATATATGTACAATTTTTATTCATACTTCAAATGTAAGACCATTAAAATTAAGCTCATACCTTTTACGCACGAGATCAGTAGTTAAAACAAATTTGTACCGTTAGTTAACATTAAAAACAGACGACATTTACCTTTCATTAATAAGACATTTGATTGCATATCGTATCCAGCTTGATTTGAAACCCGACAAGTATAGTTCCCGTTGTGTTCAGGCCCAAGTTTCAAAATAGCTAGGTTCGAGTTATATTCGTCGATATTTCTGATTGTTATTGAATTACTTTCTTTAAGATCTTGCCCATCTTTGAGCCATTTAAACGTAAACGGAGGCGTTCCTGTCATGACGGCACACGTCACAGAAGTGCGGTGTCCATTCCTTAAAGATCCACTAAATTGGAAGGGCGTGATCTCAGGCTTCTGTGACCCTAAAACAAAAAAAATATTTTTACCATACTTTTAATAAAACGTCGTTCAATAAAACGAACTTAAGTTTTGCATAATGAGCTGCATGCAAAATTCGTTGAAGGATACAAATCGTGAAATGTACGAATATGACTTACACCTGCATAGCATGCTGAAGTCAATAATTTAAATTATAATTAAAAAAAAAACTAAAAATTACGCTTTTAAACTATAGTCCATAATACTCTAACTGATTTCCCTCTGATTTTCAAAACTATTGAATATCTGCTCTCTAAGTTTACATGAACTTATAATATATCAACACATATAATATAGTTTAGCCTTTAGTATTAACAAATATATTATTTTTATGTTTGTAAAGAACGTGAATTTTATCTTTTATTCAGAATTACATGCATACATACATACATACAAACCCACATGTGAAGCTAATAAAAGCGTATTAAAATACATGTGGCTTATTAAATCACAAGCATACGTGCCCAGTTGAGAGGACTGAAGATTTGAATAATTTGGACACGGTATTGAAATATTGAAAATATTATTATTTTTTTTTTTTTTGTTTTCCTTTTTTAAAACTTATTTTATTAATGATATCTAATGTATCTTCTGATCAAATAATAGACACGGGTATGTTTGCATACTCGTGTTTTATCAGTCGGTAAAATTTAGAGCTTCACTTACTAAATTAGGAACTTTCCCCCTTACAAAACGTTAAGTTCAAGATTAATCGGACTACAATTAAACGCCAAAAAGCTGCATTTTCATAAAATTGTCTAGTTTTACGTTTTCTCGTGTCATTTTTATAAAATTTCTCTTCTGAAAAATATTTTTCGCAAACATTACTGCTAACTATTTTCAGAGTACGAGGTGCTGAAATTTTTTAGTTGCATTGTTCATCTTGCTGATGGATTGCTTTTTTTAAAAAAATTAACACTTAGATAATTTATATAAATTTGTATTTAACTTAAATAAAGTACAACGCTACGGAGCTTTATGTCTAATGAAATAATTAACTTCTAAACATCATTTGTTGAGGTTTTCATCCACAATCATTTAGATCAGTGGTGTCCAACCGTTTTCAACTCGAATGCCACCCCTCATATTTTAATCCTCCTTGCGGGTCAGATAAAATTTAGAAATATTTTATTCTTTTTCGAAATAAAATATGGAACAGAAAAAAAAACTTTACAAACCAATAACTGTTGCTATAATTATTTAATTATAGCAACAGTTATTTTGATTAATGTATGATTTTAAGAAACTTATCACTGACTGTTTGTTTCAAATTTGGGACATTGTCACTTCTCGTGTTTTTTGATTTGTAACATTAAACAAAACAACGAGTCAACCGGATTTGCTTCGCTGCCCTGGGCCGTAGATTGGCGATTTAAATAATTTAACTTGAGTGCTTGAGTTATAGATGCATGTGATAAATACAAGCTATAGTTGCATAGAATACAAAAAAAAAAAAAAAAAATGAAAACCGTACTTATTGCATTATTTTGTTTTCAAATTTTCGGATAAAAGAAAAACAGCTTAGTAACATAACAGTGAAGTATGATTAAGTAACTAATTAAGAAAAAAGTTGAATTAATTATTTTCCGAAATCTTGAAAGTAAGTTTTAGTATTTATCGCATTCGTAACTAATACTTTTTAAAAGCGTACTTTTAGAAGCAAAAAGTACTTAAGATGCTATTGAAAAACCACTGAACTCTAATCATCGTGTAAACGAATGACTGATCATGTTTACTCCTTCATAATGCTAATGTCTATCTTCTGTACAAAACTTCACAATACTTCACGTTCGATAAGGCAAATAATTGTAACAGAGCGTACAGACATTAAAAAGTATTCAACTAACAATTACAGTAAATACAAATATTTCTAAATATTTTCATAAAACAATTTCTCTTACCTGAGGAAGTATTCACGGCAATGACGAAGAACAACGCCAGTTGAAGATAAAAAGCCATGATGCGAACAGCGGCCAGTTCTTGACCAGGAGGAAGAGTTTTTGTCATCTTTTGTGTTTAAAAGGACAAATTTCATAAGGTCTTAGACTCTCATTGTTATTTGTCGCAAATGACAGCCTTTAGCTTCTGGAAAATTGACGCTTAAGCGTTCTGGACAAAACATTAGAATGAGGATATTTTTCAGTATGCTAGCGCCACATAGCGTTGGAAAACGAAAGCAAAAACAGAAAGTGCAGATGATATTTATATTTTTTGAAATGGAATTGACTTCAAGTCGAAGCTTTAGATTTTTTGATCGAAATTTTCACATTTGTCACCAAAATTTCTGTAATATACTTGTTATTTGATTTATTTCTTATGTGTTTGAGGTATGACTTTAACTAAAACATCACTTTGAAAATGTTCATTTTACCTTTAATCTATACCTTTACTTATTATCTATACCTTTAAAAATTTCTGATTGATTTTGAATTGAAAGTTCCCTCAGAAGCATACTGCAGCAGCACGGGAATAAAAAACATGTGAAAGAATAGCAAAATATGTTTACAAAACTTATGTGACTTAAATCATTTTTTGTAATTATTTACTAATGTACACTCTATTACAAAAAAATCGACGCACACTCAATCGGACAACTCCTTCTTGGTGCGTCGACTTTTTTGTTATGGAATGTATAAGTGATAGCTATGCATAAACAAAAAATACGCAACAAAATATTAAAAAAACAATATAACGGACAAAATTGTACACTTGTCAACTTACACGTCACGCGTGTACGAGATAAAATACTCATTTTCATAGAAACTTAATTTTAAAAGGCCAAAAATAAGCATTAAATGAAAACTTTCAAAGTAGCTCATATGCATTATACTGCATTGTTACTTTATGTAATACATTAAAGGTATAGTCAAACATTTCTTGAGTACCTTACATACCACCGTTCAATGTAAAATTTGAAATATTTCAGGGAACGATTTGATTACATAATACGTTTTTGCGAAAGTAGTTTATTACCATCTTTCTAATACACTGCTTCTAACAATAAATAATCTTAGGATAAATAATTATATTGACGAAACAGAGCAAACTTAACAGTTTACATACACACATTTTGTCTAATTAAGTGAACAAATAATAAGGAACGTATTCATATAGAAAACCATAAAAAAATATTAAAAAAAAACAAGCAATATTAACGTAATCTGAAGAAAAGCAATTGTATGTAATTTTAAAATGAATATGTACTTTTCTACGCTGTTTTTCATTAGTTTTCAAGCACTTGTAATAATTTTTATTAATAATCAGCAATTCTGCCATTTATAAATTGACTACGCAAACTATAAAAAATACATTTATCCTTTTTATAGGTGCATTTGTATTTTTTCAAAACCTCATACCAAAGAAAGCTAAGTTTTCATATTATGCGAAGCATTCGTAAGTGCAAGCCACCGTCGTTAGATTGTTATTGTCTGAACGACTCGTTACTTTCAACACAATATCTATTTCAAAATAAATTTAACTTATTTTATTTTTATAAGAAGCTAATAAACTTTATGTACACAGAGAAAGGCGAACGAATCGTCTTTGACTCCACACACACACACACACACACATGACAGATTTACTACACAAAGAAAAGGAAATAACCTCCAGGGCATCGGTTGGAATCAAACTCACTACCTCGGGCATGCAAATTAAAGCTACTACCACAGCCTCACGGAAGCACTCATAGTTAGCTTAATACATTAGTCTTAGAGCCAACTTCAAAGAGTTTGTTTACAGCTATGGTTAAAAGCATTAAAAATAGTAAATCACGGTTAAGTGGGTAATTAAAATCATCTGAAAAGGGAATTAGCATTTTACCCATAGTTAATCAATTTACTTGTAGGATGGAAGTCGACTTCCCATGCAAAGCCTCTAGCCAAACGCAGAAAAGATTTCAGACGCAGGAATAGGAAATAACTCCCAGGACGCCAATGGGAATTTAACCCTCAACCCCCGGCGTGCGAAGCGAGGCTTCTAAAACAGAACCACGCTGGACACTGACCAAGAAGGTAAAAATGTAATCCAGTTCAATTTATGGTAACAGTTACAGACGATAGAGATAACTGCGATAGGAATCAATTTTAATATTACGAAGTCGCGATTGCTGCAAGCTTGATGGATAAAAGGAAGTCTTGAAGATGATTTTGCAACTAATGAGCACTATACTGCCGTGCTAAGCGCAAAAGTCGTATCTGCAGTTTTTGTCAAAATTTAGTTACGGTTATCACGTGATTCTCTGTTACATATTTCACCTAAATACAACATTTTGTAGCCATTTGTCCATGGAAAATATTTTAAAAAATTATTTGAAAAAGTTTCATCTGAATCAAATACATAGAGAAGCAAAACTTTAAAAGGCGATTTCTCCTTTTGAAGTCGTCTGCAGATACGACTTTTGCGCTTAGCACGGCAGTATAGGGTTAAATAAATTCTATTCTTTTCGGTATTTTTATCGATTTTTTTCGGCTTAAGTCAGATTCTTTGAAATAATATTGCTTTAAAGTTTGTTACTATTATTCACACAATTCTTTAAAAACTACATAATCAAGAACAAAAGCACATTATGACATATTAACAGCACATCAAAACATATGTTGCAGCATATAAAAACGTTTCAATGTATTACCAATACATTTTTTTTCTTTAAATATGCAACACTAAATCCATATCTAAGATTGAATAGTACCTTTTAGATACAGTGTATTTGAAAATACAGCGGTGCCAACCTGGTTTGATACTTTGCACGTGTAGTTTCCATTACTATCGGTGGAGAGCTTTTTTATTGAAAGAAGCGAATTAAATTCGTCGACTGTTTTTATGCTAATAACGCTATTTTCGTGAATTTCGGAATCATCTTTGTACCAAGAGAAAGCAAATGGTGGATCTCCATCAATTACTGTACATGTAACGGATGCTCTTTTTCCAATATTCAACTCCGTTGAAAATTGATAAGGTTTGATTTTTGGCGAGGCACCATCTGGAAAAGAAAGTAATGAGATGAACTTGGCGGAAGAAAAAGCATGGAAATATTTTTTTAAACTGTCATTAATATTTTCCTCAATTTAATTTTGAATGTTGACATATTGAAAGAGTATACATATTTGCGGCAAGAATTTAATTAAAGTTTGGCCAAAAAAAGTTAGTGGCATTTACTGTGTAACTATACATATACAATTGTAGTTAATGTTTTAAGAAAACAACTAAATTGTGTTCAATAACAGTATATTGAGCAGCGGCTACAATAAATCAGTTCTTCGTTTTTTTTTAACCTACAAATATCTTACAAAAGCTCCGAAAGACTGACTAATGCAAATCAAATATTCATCAAAACATAGCTTCATTCAAAGCATGTTGAAAAAAAAAGGAACAATTGAATATACTATCAATTCTCAATACTGCATTACAAAATATATACTATGATATAAAAATAAAAAATCTCTTCAAGTTGTTTAAAAGCACAGGTGTAGCACAAAATTATTAAGACATCAACGTGGAGGGAAACTTTGCAAATTTAATTTTTTAAAAACTTGGAGCCATTTATGTATTTTTAAACGAATTGCAGTGGTAAAATACGTCGATTCAATATCTCAATCTCTTTTTTTTACGGAATATTTAATAAAATAATGGTGATCATTATGTCATTAAAAATGTTAGGTATAATTAATTAAAGTGATATGCTTGCTGCTTCACTTAGTGCATTGTATTTTAATATCCTATTATTTTACTATATTTTCTCACATAGAAATGAGGTTTTATACTACCTACAAATTGCCTTTTTAAACAACAAAGATTTACCTTAATTTTTTTTAATGTTTTTCTCGTGTGTGAGCCATTTAACAAAATTTAAATATAGTTATAAATGTACTTAGATATTTATTTATATGTTTAAGGAATGAGTTGGACGGAATCCAGAACGTTGGAAATAGTCAAAATCTAACTTTTTTGAGATACATCTTTGCTTTCGTTTTTTTTTAGGAAAGAAGAAATTTTTTAACTGTCTATTATATTGTAATACATTTTTGACATTAAAATAGGCTTTTTCCCCCTTAAAAATCCTACTTCAAATTCAATTCTGCCAAAAATTAATGCTAAGTTCATGACATGTTTTCGAATTGGTCTAAGATTTTGTAGTTTTAGTTACTCTTTCAGCTATTCTACTTAACTTTTACAAATAAAATATTATATTTCAATGATAATACTATAATAAAATTCTAATTAATTATAAAATATTTCTTATTTATTAATATCCTGCAATATAAAAATTACCGCAATTCCGCTTAAAATTATTTTTCTACGAGAGAAAACAGCAAAACATTCATATTAATAACATTGAAACAGGCCATACTTTTAAACAATGACATATTAAGGGGTTACAGTACCTCAAAAATGACCAAAAGACCAACAAAAATTTTATTGCTTATTTCAAACGTAAAAGGTATTTAAAACACTCAGAAAAAATCACATTGTTCTAGCTAAATTATTTAAAAAGTTATGAGTGACTTTAGGGCATGCATGCTATGTGTTCTAATGGAAAAGCAAAACTTTCAAGTGCTTTTTCTCGGTGATCAGTTTTTAGTGTTTCTATGTTACTGGAAATGCTAAGGAATTTTTTCTATTAAAGATATAACTTTAAAGCAATATTTTTGCACTCAGAATAATATATTTAACAAAACTGTGCATTGAACAAGCGTTTTATAAATTACAAAAATTTTTAGAGTTTGTTAAACCTCGAAAAACAAAATTTTCTAAGAATTTTTTACATAAAAGGTCACAAAATATTTTCAAATCAAAATATAAGAAAATGAATGCACAGATTTTTTGAAATAATCCTTGTCATCATTTCGCAAAAAGAAATTTTGAAATTAGTGCAGAAACAAAAAAGCCTTAGGGTTTTTAAAAAATTGAAATGGTCTTAAATTTTTCAAATTTTCAAAAAAAGTTTTCAAAATGTTTAATGTTTGAAAAGAAATTATTGATTGTTAAACAAGTGCAGAAACAAAGGTTTCAAAGAATTAACTTTTTCACTTAAATTAAAGAAATTTGTTAGAAAGGTACTGTAACCCCTTAACGATAAAAAACATGCTACTTGGAGAAAAAAAATCTAATTTAACTGCAACTTAACTCAATTACTTCTAAAAGTGAGTACGATTACTTTAGCTAATAATGAAATGCTGTAAAAGCAGATATTTACAACGCAGTAAGCTTGAATGAATGCTTAGAATGTTTGAAGTAGTGTATAAGGTATAAATTACATTCAAAAGGTGTACATTTTCCGATCTAGATAAACTTATTAGAGCAGCGAATGCTAACATATGTTTGGATATTTTTTCTAAAGTAAAAGCTCCAAAACTTGCTGAAGGAGTACGTATATACGCTACATTAATCAAATGCAATAAAGAAATCAAATGCAGCAAAAGAACTTACGGTCCATTAAAATAAAGAAAATTACTCCCTAATAAATGGAAAATTCAAGAAGTTATAGCATTTACAATAAATACGAAGGTTGTGATAAGGGTAATACACTGCGATGCAAAAGTTTAGACAAATGGCAAATATGTGAATAAAAAGAAAACTATTCAACGAAATGCTTTCAAATTTCTACTGCAGGTACACAATAAGGTCCCAAATACGTGTATGGAGTTCTTAAAACTATAACTGGAATCAAATTTTGGATATTACAAAAGACATTTTTTTTTTACATTGTTGCAAAAGTTTAGACAATAGTCAGATTTTATGCAAATATCCCTTAAAATGTGATTGGTGGAGGAAATGCGGAACTGTATTATTCATTTATAAAGTGCAGAGATTGCTGAATATATAATCAAAATCTCAAAACATCTTTAGTTCTCGTGTAAAGAAGATGAGAAAGTTTGGAAGCCGAAATTTGAAAATGAACCTACTTTATTGATTTTTTGTCTTTTAAATCGGCTCTAGTATGGTAGTAAATTGTTTTTTACTTTGTGGAGAGAAAATTCAGACATGCGTATCGATCAAAAAGTCCAAGAAAAATTATATTTATTAAGGATGAAGGAATTGAAAAAACGGCTCAGACTAACGATTCGCCCCTTAATCCTACAAAACTTCAACTTGGGTCAAAAACAGTACGTGACAGAATAAGTAGATGAACAGCTGAATCGGAATGCATAAAAAAAAAACAAAGAATTGTGCTTGAGCCTTTTTGGACAGTCCCAAATAAGAAAGATTTTATTGGTAAAAGCAGCATAGCATATGATCATTGGATATTTCTCAAGTCCCGCGAAAAGAATTATAATCCATCTAGGCCATCCCAATTTTAAAAATTTTAGTCAAAGAAAGTACCATTCATTTTTTAGTCACGATGATACATATGCTGCTTTTCACATTAAAATCTGGCTTATTTGGGACACTCTGTCCGAAAAGGCTCAGGCATAATTCTTTGTTTTTTTTATGCATTCCAATTCAGCTGTTCATCTACTTATGCTGTCACTTGCTGTTTTTGACCCAAGTTGAAATTTTGTAGGATTAAGGGGCGAATCGTCAGTCTGAGCCGTTTTTTTAATTCCTTCATCCTTAAGAAATATAATTTTTCTTGAACTTTTTGATCGATACGCATGTCTGAATTTGCTCTCCACAAAGTAAAAAACAATGTACTACCATACTAGAGCAGATTTAAAAGACAAAAAATCAATAAAGTAGGTTCATTTTCAAATTGCGGCTTCCAAACTTTCTCATCTTTTTTACACGATAACTAAAGAGGTTTTGAGATTTTGATTATTTATTCAGCAATCTCTGCACTTTATAAATGAAAAACACAGTCCCACATTTCCTCCACCAATCACATTTCAAGGGATATTTGCATAAAATCTGACTATTGTCTAAACTTTTGCAACAATGTAAAAAAAAATGTATCTTTAAATATCCAAAATTTGATTCCGGTTATAGTTTTAAGAACTCCAGACACGTACTTGGGACCATATTGTGTACCTGCAGTAGAAATTTGAAAGCATTTCGTTGAATAGTTTTCTTTTTATTCACATATTTGCATTTTGTCTAAACTTTTGCATCGCAGTGTATTATCTTTTTCTGCATTTAAAGTTACTTCTCTTCTTTTCATTTTAATTGAGTTCTGAGGCATATAATCGCATGATTGATTGCAAATATGGTTAAGTAAACTGTATTTTAACAAATGCACAATTTTTTTTCTCTAAAGATTTTAGTTTTAAATTAAGAACTTCACTTACCTGCAGAATAACTTGCGATTACAGACGCAATGAGTGCATAAAGCCAATGACGCATCCTGGGTCTTGTTAGAAACAACGCCAAGCGAGAAGCAATGATTTAATTCAAATACCTAAGGTATCCAAAATTTACTTAACTTCATACAGAAAAGAAATTTTTCAGTTCCTGAATATAGTTATTGCATACAAGTAGTATTTCTTATCACAAGGAATCAAAAAGAATCAAGAGTAAGGGAACGATTTGCTTTGTGTTGCCATTTGGTGTGCAATCAGCATACTAGCGCCGCATAGTGACAGAATTTAAAAATATAAACTCTGAAAGTAGCAAACACTTTCATGTACTTGTTCAAGTATCACTGCAAAATTCGGTATTTTAGAACATGTCGTAGCCTTAGTAAGAAATAGTGAAATATTTCTTATGTGTTTGTTTAACATTTAATTACATCAGTGCCACGAAGCAACAATTTGACCATCGTTATATCCTCATATTTCTAGAAAATCATACATATGATGCTCCGTTATTATTATATATACATATATACATATTTATTTATTTATTTTTTAATTAATTTCTGAAAACAAATTTTAGAGAGTATGAGAGCGCAGAATACATCTGAGCATTTTACCATAACTATGATCATTTGATCATTAGTTAAAATTAATTTTTAAAAAAATCAAATAAAATATACACATTTGAATGTTTGTAAGTATTACTTGATCACTTGAATACAGAAAAAAAGCCACGAATAGAATAATTTTGGAAGATTCCAAACCTGAACGACATTTGGTAAATTAAAAAACTCATTAGAAATCTTTAAAACGAATCAACAGAAAGTTTATTGTTTACAAAGCAGTCAATATAGGTCGTAAAGATTAAAGTTTCGAAATTATTGCGTAAAAATGTAGGGCATTTCATGAATGTCCTCTGATACACAATATTTCACTTTGCATATCAGGAGTTTCTTTCATCAGTATTATAAAAAATTATTTATATTGTTAGTTGTTTTACCTTATTTTTTGAAATCTAAGGATAAAGAAACACATCAAAAGTATTAATAATTACCGCTACTATAATCAGATCAAAAATGTATTTTCAATTAACAAGGGTTTTCTTAGTTACTTGTACAATAACAACGTGCTGCAGCCATTTCATACATTTGAGGTTAGCGTATTATTACAAAGATTTAAATGAGAAAATTAACATAAAAAACCTACATTTTCTGAGGAAGGATGATGAATTTAAAACATATACAGTGCAGCATGGTATTAAAAATATGTATATAAGTTTTAAATTAATAATATTAATTTTAAAATACAATCAGGACCATCACGATTAGATATGATTGACTCAGGAGTTTTATAACTGTTAGTGAAATAAAACTAAAATTAAAAAAAAAAGCATCTTTACGATACTAGCATAAACATACATGAATAGCAACAAACAAAAATTACCCTTCATCAACAACATATCAGATTGTTGGTCAGAGCCAGCGGCATTCGTTACCAGACAAGAATAATTTCCGTTGTGTTCAGGAGTTAAATTTGTTATAGCTAAGTTTGAATTAAAATCATCAATATTTCGAATAGTCACAGATTTTCCATGATGAATTTGCTGACCATCTTTCAGCCAGTTGAACGTGAATGGTGGATCGCCGTCTGTAACAGCGCAAGTAACTGAAGCCCTTTTTCCAGCTTTCAGTATTCCAGAAAAATGAAAGGGTTTAATTTCAGGTTTCGTTATACCTGAAAATATGAAAATAAAGTCAAATAACATAGGACTGGAGTCTCTATCAATACTCTTTAAGTCTTAAGTACCACATGTCAATACCTCTAGTAACTCCTTACATTTAATGCAATAATTTTGATATTTTGTAGCATATAATGCATTAAAAACAACAATTTTGATATTTTGTGACATATAATGCATTAAGAACTTAGTACAACTTAAGAAATATAAGTAACTTTCTGAAATTTTTTGGTTTTGTTTTATAGTTTAAAATCATGCGGCAAAAACTAAAACATTGCCAAATTTGAAATTATTTATCTTTTTTTTTTTTTTTTTTGAAAATCAACTGAATGCAACGTAAACCCACATTCGAGCATGAGTTCTCATAAACATATTCAATCGTACATTTTTAAGCTAAAATATACGGCTATAAGTAGAAATGATTTAAAAGAAACTCGTAAAATTTTAGAACAATAAGTATGAAAAATATAGAAGAAGATAGCATCCGTTCTTTAGATATATCTGCATGCGAATTGGTATTTACAAATGCACCGAAGCTAGCCATGTTTCAACATTCACTCATAAAACCGAAAGGTAATATTATATCAGAAAACTAAAATCTTATCTCTCTCTCTCTCTGATGTATTGGTCACTTGTGTTCAAGAAATACACCAATTGTGGGTATTAAGGATAGCTTTCGAGTTAAAAATAAATTTTTAATTGATAATGCATTTGTTATTTTTTAACCAAAAAATTACTCTCAGAAAAATATCATTTTGTTAAGTGTTTTAAAATTCAAAAGAAAAATAGCAAACTAAAATGTACTAACCTGAAACTTGCAGTACAAGTGGTAACAGAAGTAAAACAATCCAACCCATTGCTGAGGATAGTTTATTTCATTGGAAAAACACTCTAAACATGTAAATCAGCAATAGATACAGTTGGATTCTGTAAAACTTTCAGAAAAATATGCGTTTCTAAGTATTTTAACAAGAAACAAATTTTATACAACTCCAGCAGACGCTGCCACTTTGATGATAAACGTTTTTTACAATAGCATTCATACATAATGAAATATGGGACACTAGCGCCACACAGCGTTTCAAAACGCAACAAAAAGATCTGTTTTTAGAGAAGAAAGTGAACATTTAATTAAACGAGAATATAAAGTTAAAATGGTTGGCAGCTATAACGTAAAATGAACAAAAGATCGTATTAGACTGTATTTATAAATAAAATGAGAAAGATTATTTATCTTATAAAATACTGAAAGAATGAGTCTAAATTTACTGTTGCACACACACATATAACGCATTCAAAATCCTTTTGTCATTCAAAACTTAGAGCGTAGACAATCGAGATTATTTATGTTAGCGATAAAATCTGAAACTACATTTTAAATACAAAACATTCATGTAGATATATTTTGTTACTATCCTGTCGTATCTTATCAAGCGTTAAATAATAAATACGATACATAACACATAATAAAATTAGTTAACTCAGAAAGTCATCATTACGACGAAATTATAGTCAAAAATTAAACAAGACTCTTCGGCTTTTACACACAACATAGCTAGTTCCTTTTTAAATTTGCGATGCACCGCAAAATATGCTTCTTTGTTGTTTCCCACCAATTAAACAATATTTAACTCTTTATACCTTCCGTACTTTTCATTTTTCGGAAACGAACTCGAATTGTCAACAAAGTAACATAGATTTCCATTTTTCTCACGTAATAGAATTTATTTAAGAACAACATTTTCTAATTTTAAAAATGATACTCTCAATCTTCTTATAGTGTTTACTTAGCTCTTATTACAATTGCAAAAGTTGAATGTGATAAGGCAGAAATTTTCTAAGGAAATTCTATAGGAGGTAAAGGTCCCCGTTTATAAGAACAAACAAAATGAATCAAGCGAATAGTATAAACACCAACAGCAAATTTTTAGAAAAATGAATTTTGAAAATGTGTATACTACGAGAACCACTAATGAATTCAGACTCGGAATTCATTCTGAACAGTAACGCTTTAAATGTTCGATCATTTTCACTAAAACAAAGAAGTTCACTAGAGATAAAAAAATTGTAAAAATGAAAAAGTTATTTTTTCCCCCGATACGAAATCATAATGCGAAATATGTGTTGTGCCTGAAAGAGTTAGAACTTAAATGACTATTTTGTAGGTAATTAATGTTTTTCCATTTTTTTTCTTATTTATCATATGAGTACATCGTCGAATCTTCATTTCGTGGTGCACTTGTCAAAATACTGTAATAAACCGTAGTTATTAAGATAGGGAAAGTTGATAAAAATTGAAGGTTTTGAGATTAATTATAATTCAGAAAAAGTAACACAACAATATCATGTTATCTTATTCTGCAGATGCATATACGACGCATGGCAGTTAGACTGCCATGGCTATCATAGGTAACAGCAAGCTAGTTTCCTTTAAAAAACTGGTAATCACATATTGGCCTTTGTCTCAACAGTTCCCCCACTGGTGTACATTTGAATTTTTATCTAGTCAAAGTGTTAATACGATGATTTATATGTAAAAAAAGAATATGTGTAAAAAAAAATTTTGCGTTTGAGAACTGGGTAACACAATAGGACAACGCATCTGACGCCAATGAATAGGTATGAAACAATTGTAGATGCAAAAGGACATAAAGACAATTTTTCAGCCCCCTATTTCACCCCATCTAAAGCATGAAGACTTTTTTATGCTCCATATGCTAAAGAAAGATCTAAAATTCTAGAAGGAAAACCTTTTCAGGACGTAGAAAAGGGTCATAAAAACCACTGCAACCATTTCACAACTGCTGGTTTAACTGGTCTCAGTAATCCATTCCAATCTGGTTAGTTCAAACAAATTGGACGTGTACCAATGTTAATGCAAGCGGTTAACAATATTAGTTTATAATGAAAAAAGAAAAATTGAAATAATGAAAGATACCTTGAGTCAAGTTTAGATCATATCACGCAAGAAGACGCAAAAGATTTAAAAAGTAAATGAGCTCTTTGTTTTGATACCCTTCGTTTTTAACTGCAGCAAAGTATGTTAATATATTTTTAAGTTAAAAACTGCACTAATACTGACCAATATTTATAGAAAATATAGTAGCAACTGTTTATTTCAAAGTCAAAACAAAATATCATCTTACTCTTCATCTGCAGGATATCAGAGTGTTGATCACTCCCGGCATCATTCGAAATTCGGCAAGTGTAATTTCCATTGTGTTCTGGTTCTAGATTCGTGATGGCTAATGTCGAAGTATAATCGTCAATTTTCCGTAACATTATAGAATTTCCATCCCTTATTTCGACGCCATTTTTCAACCAAGTGAATTTGAATGGGGGATCTCCGTCCATTGCACCGCACATCACTGAAATTCTTTTACCACTTTTTAAGGCACCAAAAAATTGAATGGTTTGATTTCAGGTTTTGTAGCAGCTAAAAGTTAGAGAGAATGTTTTTAGGTTGAAAATATCGTGTTAAATGTAGCATCAATAAATTTAAAGTGTAAAATTTTAAGCTACATGAAACATGTTACAAATAACCATCGCATTCATACACAAGACAGAAAAAATTTTAGTAAATTTATAATATAATATGCACAATAATTAAACTTGCTATCTGGAATTTAAAGCAGTTATCGAATCTCTACAGCATAGTTCACTACTTCCAGCTTTACAAATATTAAACATCTAACTTGCTTAAATTAAGTTGGAGCGGCCTACACCAAGGTTGTTAAAATTATTTAATTGAAAAGAGCTAGAAATATATTGATAATTAATTTTCAATTATGTGTAATAATTATATAATAACTTTTATTTCAACATCAATATATCATGAATATATTATAATGAATGATTCTTATTAAGAATATATTATAGACCAGGTTAAACTAGATCACCTGCTATTTTAAAGACGAAAAACAGTTTATGCGTGCTGTAAATATAACAACAAAATGATATCTAATGTTTAAGTAAGGAGTTAAGTAAGGAGTAGGGGAGAGTGGTAATGAATGGGCCATGGCGATGAATGGGCCACTAACAAAATATGAAAAAGTATTCGCATGAATTTTTTTTTTGATGCCATCAATTGATGTAGCTATTTGTTCTACTAAACTCATCCAATTTTCATTCGTTTGCGCTGAGCCATTTTCAAACTAGAGTGGCATGGTCAAGAATCTGACTGAAAAGTAAGTTTTTCCCTTTTTAGTAAAACATTTCCTAGCTAAAATGTACCAAGTATTTCACTGCATACATATGTATAAGTTCGTCTTTCCATATCTATAAATTAATTTTAAGATGTATTTTGATGTTATTTAAATTCAATGTACTCAAAAAACCTAAATGTATTCCAAAAGTATAGGTGGGGCTGAATGGGCCACTATGTCATGGTAATGAATGGGCCACCTAAATAATGTTTTTCTTCCTTTTCTTTGGATTTTCGCATTAATATGAAACACAACTGACTGTCATAGATAGATTAAGATTACTGTCGTCAAAATAGGTTTGTAGTAACTTATAAATATAATTTGCAGATCTATATTATATTCCTATAGTACAATAGACCTCTGGCCGCAGTGCGTGGCTTGAAAAAGCCCCCCTCTCTCCTTCATATTATATTCCTTACAGTACAATTTCATTTTCTTTCTTGGTAACTTAAGTGAGATATTTCTTATTCCCGATGTCTAGTAAATTTTAAAACAAATTTTTGAATTTTGACAAGTTTGAAAATGAAGATGAAGTTTTTAAAAATTATTTTTAATATTATTTTTGAAATATATAAATTTTGTTAAATCATAGTGTGTATTATCTGTTATTTGTTATATATATATATATATATATATATTTGATGTTATTTATTTCTTACAATCTCATTATTTAGTCATTTTTTGCTACAATTGGTATGCATCAGTTTTAGTTTAATTGCATCAGTTTTGATGTTTATATAATTTTAAATCAGTATGATTTTGTATCATCATGTCAAGTGTCACATTTATTTTGTCATATTCAGCAAATAAAAGATAAAATCCACATGTTTTCATTGAATTCATTTAGTTTCCCATTCATTACCTTCGATGGCCCATTCAACCCCATAGGTGGGGTTGAATGGGCCAAATTTCAAAATTTTTATTTTATATTATAATTCATTATCCACAGGTGCTAATCCAACTTTTATGACTTTTTTAGATAGCCAGATAAATAAAGTAACTAAAACACCAATTTAGAGTTGAAACAAAGTGTTAGAAAAAATTACAAAAATTCAAAACCAAAAAGTGGCCCATTCATTACCACTCTCCCCTACATTTAGCATCTGTGTTTACTTCGAATTTGCAGGGAAGCCCCTAAAAACCTGATAAGGATATCTCACCTTGCTGCTTTTCCAGTAAAAGAATGAAAACAAAAACATTAAATTAACGGCAGAAGTTAAACTTCAAATCGTATTTGTATTTTTATGTCTTAACTAGTTACCCATGTTTGTTGTCATGGGATTATTTTTTTTTTTCATTTTCCTACTTATTTATCATTTTATTTATATATTAATTTTTAAAAAATGATTCATTGATTATTGTTACATCTATTGTTTAACCAGCTCACCTATATTTACTTTAATTTTCCTATTTGCTACTAATCTATCAGCTACTATACGTACTCATTGTTGTATAAATACGACTGTGTTAATTTATCGATGTATTTTTAAATCATGAATATATTGGTTCGTAATATTCTTTAATGCTCAAGCAATATATTCGATTTGCTTCCCTTCTTTCTCCTTTTGGCAGTTGATGCATGTATATAAAATTTTTATATTTTAGAGGATTATGACGAACATTTTTACAAGTATTAAATTTGTATGACTGGAAGATACTGAATTTATCAAAATGCGCGTTTATCAAATAAATGTCCGCATTAAATCGTAAGGTGAACATTTCATCTGTTGTATTTAACTTGATCGATGTTCAAGTATATAATCATAAAATGAGTAAAAAGAATTGCTTACCTGGTATAACTGAAAACAACGCTGGAAAGATGAAACAATAGATCCAGATGATCATCGTGTAATCTTTCTTAGGAGAGTTTTTGTAAGTATTCATACGTCTGATGAAGCATATCCACAACATTTCTTTCAGCATTAGCAGCAGCTTGGATCACTAATGTCGAATAATGAACATTATTCGGAAAACGCTTCAATGGCCACTTTTCTAACAAACAAGTTGAACCTAAAACTGAACACTAGCGCCCCACAGAGACTTGAAAACGAATTAAAAGTTTTAAACATAGTTCTTAAAATAGTTTTACTTTTCTGATTAAGTAAGCATGGCATTCTGTTGGTCTTTTTAAAAAATATTATGAAATCGGTGGTAATAACAAAACACCCAAAGCAGGTATCATTCGAGTATAATTTTACGTTACCAATTATAGTTATGATAACAATAGTGTTACACAATGCGGAAAGAAGACGTTTTTGTTGACATAAAATCTCATAAAGTACGCAGTGAATACAAAATAGAAAACAATATTAACAATTCAAGCATGCGAAAATAGAGTAGCAGTTGGAATAGTATTCGAAATAAATAGGTCAACATAATATTAGTTGATAAAACTCATTAACGAAGTTGATTAAAAACAAGTCAATATGCAATTTCTATGAAATTTTAACACATAAAAATCAGTCTAATGCTCGTTAGCTTATCAATTTCTGAAAAATCATTAAGAAAGAAAATCAAGCAAAATCTCACTACAAATCAATGAATGCACTAATGGAAAATTCATGTAAACTTACTTTGATTAAAAAGAAAAAAAAAAAAAGACAAGCAGAATTTATAACTGTCAAGAAGGATCTTTGACACCGACGGGCATTACCGCGTACTTACAGCATTTTTCATTTACCAAACAAGTTCAGCTGATTAAATATATATATACATATATATATATATATATATATATATATATATATATATATATATATATATATATATATATATATATATATATATATATATATATATATATATATATATATATATATATATATATATATGTTATTAGCGCATTATTATGCCACCGAAAATTTTCAACTACGTTTTCTGTTTGGCAATGTCATTCACAAAAATTCTCCTATTTTCCTCATTATCTTAGCAGCTCACCTAAAAATCATTCGCACACCAAATGCAATAAATTTTTAACAGTAAAATTAGCCCTTAATTTTGCATGGAGCGATTGATACATAAAATAAACTTCAATGCTAATTAAAAATAGTTATTGAATTTTTAATCATAATAACCTCGTAGAAAACAAAAATCAACTTTAGTTTAGCGAATGGTTTTAAGTGTTTATAACCAGGAATGTTTTTCTAAAGAAACAGTATCTATTCTTATGTTTTCACATTTTGTTACAGTTCAATAAAAAAAATAATGTTTGAAAAAAGCCATATTCATTTTTAATCCATACCTTTCATCATTAAAACATCTGACTGTTGAGCCGATCCAGCTCTGTTTTCTACATGACACGTATAATTGCCGTTGTTTTCCGGGCTTAGTTTGGTAAAAACTAAATTGGAGTTAAACTCGTCCAAACTTCGGACGGTTACACTGTCACTTTGAGTGAGGGGTAAGCCGTCTTTATACCACGAAATAGTAAAAGGCGGGTCTCCATCAATTACCGAGCAGGTTACAGATACTCTTTTTCCAGGTTTCAGTACTCCAGAAAATTGAAATGGTTTTATCTCGGGTTTCGTAATTCCTATAAACGAAAAAAGTAAACATTTAGAAATATATACACTGCAAAAAATGGATGTTGTTTTTACAGTAAAGTACAGCTAGTTTTGTAGTAATTTTACAGTAATAAACTGTAAAATTGCGCAATTCACATTTATAAAGTAAAATTGCTAGTTTCAGTTTTTTACTGTGCATTTTATATCTTTAAACTGGAACCTCTGCTGCCAGTATTATCCTGTTGTTTTTACAGTATGATGCAACTAATTTTATAGTAATAAACTGTAAAATTGGTAATTTTACAGTAATAAAAAGCTAGTTTTACAGTTTTTTACAGTGATTTTTACAATTTTAAACTGGAACCTCTGCTACCAATGTAATACTGCAGAAAAACAACCATTGATTTTTTGCAGTGTACATTATGATGATTTTTTTAAGTTACTGTATTATTGATTAAAATTGTAAGCGGTAGGGATGCACAGATAAGCAAATTGGCCGATTACCGATTACCGATTAATCGGCTGTTGATAATCGGTTGATAAATCGGCTGAGCCGATTAATGATAAGGATGATTGTTTTTCTACTACCAATTTTACCATCACTGTTTTTTATCTCTTATTCAATTCCAAGTTTAGAAATAGTAAGTAATTTATTTCTGGGAGAAGATTTTTTTTCCATTTTCCTAGTTTTCACAAAATAACTTACACAATATTTTATCAAATTTCTTAGAACCAATTTTCACATTAGTGTCAATAGTGTGGTGAACACTCCAATTTAGGAGTACTTTTAATTCATATATTTTAGTAATTAGAAGCAATTTAATTCAATACTTTTATTCTTTGAAAATTAGAGATTATCTGAAAGCACTGTGCTTAGGAGAAAACTATCGCCACATGAAAAATGTTGCATGATTGACTATGTATATTTATTCAAAGTAGGAGAATTAATTTAAAAAAAAAAAAACTTTATATCAACTGTGAGGATTATTATTACTCTTAATAAAATTATTCATCATAGTTTCCAATTGAAAGTATACTTTTAGAATAATATCTGGAAAAAAATTTTCAGCCAATTAATCGGCCCGATTTTACCGATTATTAATAATTGGCAAAGTGGCCGATTATGGCCGATTAATCGGTACTGCCGATTAATCGGTGCATTCCTAGAAAGCGGTATACAGCTAAATCAAATGAAGGTTTAGATGGTAACCTCATATTTCTTTTACTATAGCTTATTCAATTGTTTTGAAACATATGCAACATTTTCAGGTAATTCCATACATGATACGTTTTCGTAGCCTTTTAGTAGTACATTTTGAGAAAAACTTTCGTCAAAAATTTCTAGGTTTAAACCAATTTTGCATTTGAAAATATTAATTTATTATTTCTGTACTTTATGAAAAAGTCTCCAGAAATTTAAGAAATTATAGGTCAAGCTTTTAAAATGATACAAATAGCGAGATACCATCACAGAAAACAAAGTATTGACTATTCTACGCAAAATAGTAGAATTAACTTTAATACAGTTGAACCTCACTTCCCCGGTCCTTATTAAGATAGATTTCCAGTTAATTCATGATTAAAAAAAATAATCTGCAATTGATGATAAGCATAAATTATTTGAAATTATGACAACTAAAAACGTAACTGCAAGAAAGCCAGAAATTCGCTTGCTACTTTGTTAAATGCACATTTCCTGTATAGATTGTACAATAAATTATTATTGTCCAACAACAAATATGATGTAATTTAAGCGTTAGCCGTGCTTAATTCAAACGCTATACGATTTTAAAATAGTAGATATTAGGCAAATTCTTTGTCAAAAATATGCGACAATTTTTTCTCCGACTGCCTGCTTACGAAAAGACCCTGGCAGTCATTCTACTGAGTCGGTAGGTGCACTCTATATATTAAAGTCTTATCAAAAGCTTTAAACAATTTTGTTTAACATTGCTCTTTATCACAATAAACGTTAACTCATTATTGAAGTATTTGTTTTATTTATTAGCTGTGAATTATCCGTACTTTCGAACCTCCGGATAGCCTTTTTCGCTCATAGTCCGGATAAACACGATTATACTGTAACTAAATAATCGAAAATAACAAATTTATTTGTACGACCTGTTTCTCTTTGCATCTTGTGTTGAAAAAGTAGCTATACATACCATTAAATAAAGACTTTTTTTTCAAACAAGATCTTATTTAAGGTTGTTTTACCCTGTACAAAAATGATTGGTTTCAACCAAAATGATTACGATGCGATGAGAAAAACACAGAAACACACTAATATTTCATCACATTATGGTCACGGAGTAAAAGTTAAGTAGAAATTTCTCCTAGTAAATGTTTTTAGACGTACAAGATGCTCATAACGTTAATTTACGAGCAAAAATCTAAGTGAATTATGAAGCAGCAAAAATGTAAGGCACGTTATTAGGGAATTTGTACTAACCTTGTATGAAGACAACTATGGTGGCCATCAACAAACACAAACAAACTTGGATTTTAATTTGAAGTGAACCTGAAAAATGCATTAAACTTTCACAAATGTTCATCTCGTAAGAATATTTTAAACGAAAGAAATACTGTATTTAAAATCTGCCAATACTCACTCATCGTAATGCGAAGATCATCCTTGTTTGAGATGAAATCTTGTACGCGTCAGTCTGAAAGCTAGTGTTAGACAATTACAACTGGGTCACTAGCGCCACATAGTGTTAGAAATGGTTATAAAAAGAAATATTCGTCAGGAATAGAAAAAAAAGGACGAGATTAAATTTAAAATACGCATTTTTTCCTGAGAATAACTTTTTTAACAGAATTGTACAAAAAAATATCGCAGGCTCTTTAAAGGTTTGAAATGATAAAGAAAATCACAAGTTAAGTGAAATACATATCATTACTGGCAGTGAGAAAATCGGCAGAAGTACAAGTTTAATAAATGAATGAAATAGAACATATAGAAAATAAACCTATTTAGTTACACGCGCTTGTAGGAACTATTTTTGATTTTTTAGAAAATGAACACCTTCACGTTCTATGATGAAAATTATTAAACTCAGACTATCTCGGAAGTTGTTTCCAAACCTCCTGAAAAAAAAAATCTAGAAGGCATATAAGTACTGCAAAATTACATTAGTAAGATGTTGTAATGTAGTTGTGTATAAGAAAGATTGTGACTGAGATAATTATTACTTCTCTGTTCCCGAAAGTTTTTTTATTAGATCAAAGAAGCTAGGGGGGAAACAGCTACAGTAGGTTAGAAAAGGAATAATATTGATAAGTTAAATATTTTTAATAGTTTCAATAACACAACAATTTAGGCAAGTTTGAAATACATATATTAATATCGCATCAATTGAGAAAACGCTCGGAAGCTTTAAAAAATGCATAAATAAATTGACGAATTCTTGTATGAAAATTTGATTTTAGTACTTTTCCGGTTCACATTACATTCTAAGAATACACCATTTGTTTTCCTTTCAACATACACAAGTATTAAGATGAATACTGATAAAATAATTATATGGGCAAATTTTCAACATTTCTGCTTGAATTATTCACTTTAATGTATAATACAATAATAAGATTTAAAAAAATCTCGTTTTGGTCAAAAATTATGAATAAAAAACGACCTTGATAAAGTACTGTATTATAAAATGTCAGTTGCTAAAACTGTTCATCTTCCATTTCTGTTTTTTTGATAGAGTAAAAGAGATTGTTTTTTTTTATGTATTTGTTTTGGTACGAATACAAATAGCGGCATAACTTTGTACAGCGAAACAACATTTGGACAAGAGTACAAAACTTGAATAATTAGGAAAGAAAAAAGAACTAGCTTGTATTTCTTTCAAATGAGTTTAAAGAAAAATGATGTTTCCAACAACAAATAAAAAGTTCTTGGCTTCCATTTTTAGAAGAGCATTTCTGAATAATAACATAGTTTCTGTCGGAGAATCAAAGAATTTTCACAAAATCTGCTATATTTTATTAAATTGATCCATAACCATAAAAATTTCGTCTTACTGCACGATTTTAAACGCAACAGCAAGCTATTTAACCAAATAAAGAAAAATCCACACGTTTATCAATTGAAACTAATCATGAATTAGATATCTAATGCTGCAAATATCTTCAGTACCAGTTTTTTTTTTTTTTTTTGTAAGCAAAGTTAGAACCATTAAAAAAAATCAACAAATAGAGGCTTTGGAACTACATATTATTTCAGCTCGTGCTGATATCATCTACGCTTAACGTATGAATAAAACAAATGAATTTGTGTTGTATGCTTGCAAAAATTAAAAATATTTAAATTCAACCTATGTTTGAAACTTTACCAACCATATATTTTTACTCACATTAACCTAAAGTTCATAACTCTTGAATAACACACAAAAACTCTAGTCGTTTTCTAACTGCCTGAACATTTTCTAAGACCTGACCAAATTTGACCAGAATGAGGTACTTTTAAAATATTACGAAACAAAATTTATGTATATAAATGAGAGTTGTTCCAATGAGTGAAAATAATTCTTACAACCATATTTTTAATTTAAACGCATGTTTTACTCAAGGATCACAATTTTATAGCATTGAAATCTCCATGGAAAAAGTTTTTTAAACGATAAATAAAAAAGGGAAATACCTTTCACAAGTAAAACATCGAACTTTTCATCGACTCCGAATTTGTTCGATACTCGGCAAGTATAATTTCCGTTACTATTTGGCCCAAGCTTCGTGATGGCCAAGTGGGAAGTAAACTCATCAACAGCTCGAGCAGACACGCCGTCCGTGTTTTTAATCTCCGAGCCGTCTTTGATCCAGATGAATCTGAATGGCGGATCTCCATCAATGACAGTGCAGATTATGGCGGTTCTTTTGCCCAAAGTAAGTTCTCCAGCAAAGCTGAATGGCTTGATCTTAGGAACATGAGCATCTAGATAGAATAAGATGAATACATAATTGTATTTTGCTTTAGATTCCTCTAAGTTCTTAAATAGCATTTTTTTGAAATAACGTATTTTTATTTTGTAAGATCGAGTAAAAATCGAAAGAAGAATTTGATTTTTGTCTTACTTTGGGGTTCTTATGGACACCCAAAGAAATAATTATATTGAACTAAATATTTTTAAAAAGAACAATGTTACCTTAGGAAAAAGAATAATGCTTACTCCCCAGGATTTTAAAAATTATATATTTTTAATTTCGTAACAATAGTTATTTCGGTATTTTAATGGTATTCTATCAATGATAAAAGAATACTTTTGAGATCTCATGTGCCTCGAAATTCGAGAGTTATTTTCTTTCTCTCTACCCTGCTTTACAACGTCAACAAGTACCAATTTTACAAAAACTGGTAGTAAAAGTTTTGAACTATTGCTTATATTTTTGAAATCCAACTTTAGCTCCTGAGCTTAGCGAAATTTTTACCACCTCAAGAGATTATTGCCTCATGCTTCAATAAGAATGTACGTAACATTTTAATTTAATTTTATTACACTTAAATGACAAGTGACATTTATTATTTAAACTCCAAATAAAAATACTGATTGCTGAAAAGGACAATTATTATAGAATATATTTAAATTCAGTACCATAACTGCATACTAGGACACTCCTCACATTAGTCACTTGAAATTGACTTCTTTTTGGAGAGATTTTCATAATAAATAAAATTAATACGTAAACCTGACATGGAGTTTCTTTGTTTCAAGGTGCAAAAATGAAAGATAATGAAAGTTTAAATGGAGGAAAAATACTTTTTTGATCACAAAACGAGCCACATGTGACATACGTTTTCATAATTTAAATCATACTATTCATTGATAGGTAAAATATTCAATATTTCCATACAGTAATGTGTCACGATACAGATCGTGGAAAATGATTTAATAGGGGTTATCATTATTAACACATGAGTTTTCCCTTAAAATAATATGTACTCTACAAGCTGATAGATGAGAGATCATAAATGACAACTTTTGATGTACTGACAGAATTACAAAAATGAGTTCTAACGTAGTACATGTAAATTGAAAGTAAACATAAGGCTTAAACTATAGCAATCAAGAAGTTTGCATCTAATTAAATACTATCCCAATAAAGAAAAATTACTTACTAACTGATAACGTGTAGAGAAAAGCAATAACAATAACATTGTACACTGCAAACATCCTCAACTTTAGACTCTCCATCACAAATGTTCTACAACAGTCGTATCATGGAAAAGTATTCTTTACCTGCAGGAATTCAGTGGAAGTGTTTTTAGTTTTGTAGAAAAATATTAAATGAAGCAAACTAGTGTACAGTATTTGAAAAAGAAACTGATTAACTCACTCTTTAGAGAACCGGGATCCAGTAACGCATTGCAATGGCAGCTACATGAAAATGCGATGGCATTATCCTGTGACGTTAAGATGGTTATTTGCTGGAAACTATCGCCACACAGTGATGAAAAATGACATTAAAAATATACTGAAAAGAATTAGAGCTTATTGCTGTGAATAATGCTTAAAAGCCACTTTGAGACTGTGTTTCTTAATTGTATGGGAATTCTGATACGAATCATTACATCATTAATTCTGACGTGATGATGCGTCAAACTTAAAAGAAATTTCTTCTACAGAGTATTTTAAGGAAATAAAAACGTTTTGAAGCATTATTTTGTAAATTTAATACAAGGTAGGAAAGAAAAGACTTAATAAAGTAATTGATAATTGCGTGCAAGCGATTTCGTTGCAATGTCGATTTTTAGTAGGAATTAATATTTGCGGTGTTTATGTTGCCTTAAAGTATTACATACATATCAGAATATTATTTTACTCTTAATGGCTATTTACTATGCAACAATTGCGTATCTCTCAACAACTGTGAAATGCTCGGAAAAAATCTGCAGCTGCTGACATTTCTAATTGGCAAGAGTGTTAAATTGATTCCTCTTATGTGGTTACTGTTTAACAATTTAAACATGATACATTTAGCAAGAAAAATTTAATCACACAAATACACTACACTTATCTGTCTTATTGGGAAAATTAATCGTGGAAGTGGAGCGTCAAAATGATTTGAAAATCAATCTCCGTTTGTTCTTTCTTTTTTAATTTCATTAAATAAGTTCTACATAAACAATCATAGCACTTGACTAATGTGTCAAAAATCATCTAAAATTCTACCCCTTGTTCCACGCAGCAAAGCTTAAATTATACCAAGCACTTTAAAGATTTTAAGAAGTTAATCATCATTGGAACTTTGACATAAGATGTTGCGTCATATTTACCAGGCTATTCCAACAAAGGTTAATTTTCATCTATGATAAATTTTTACTATTTAACCAACAAATATATAATTAAAATTGAAAGCAAAATGACAAATTCTGATCCATTACCCAAGTTTGAAGATGATATTTTTGTTGGTTTTTTGGAGTTACGGATCACTTATTTAAAAAATTTTAATTTTTCACAAGTACGTAATTTCCCCCTGCAATTCACAAAAATACTACATTTTTTCTCTCTTTTGAGTCACACTGGAAGGGAAAATAACAAGTGATAATTTAAGCTTTCACTTCATTAAGTTTATTCATATGTATTTAATCAGAAAATTGTGAACGCTGATGTTATTAATTTATTTAAATTATTTTTTCTTAGCTAGGAATATGTTCTTTCTTCATGTACTTGTAAGACTTAAGAAAAATTGTCTTTATTTGTTAAATTTAATGTCCTATAGTTACTTTCAAGATTCAATCTCTCTGAATGCTCACTGGGGCCGAAGCCATTGGCTGCTCTGCAGGTGTAATTCACGTTGCTTTGAGGATCCAACTTGGCACTTACTGAAGCTAGATGAAGATACTTTTATCTCTAATAAACTTGGTAAGTAGTGCTTTTTGAAGTAAATATTAAATCTTAACAAGGGGATTTCACAATGATAATATTTGTTTTGGTTAAAAATGTCATGTTTCCTACATAATTTCCATCATACTCATCATCTATCAATTAAATTTATTATTATTTTTTTCGTGGTAAATTAAATTTTGAGTTTCTGTATGATGTTCTTCTAAAACATGCTTTAAGCTGTTTACAATTTTACACCGTTGAAACAATAACATTTCGGAATTGCGTTTGAAACCATGAACATTAGCTGAAATACTGCCGACTCTCTTTAGGGGCCCTAAATTGAAATGGCCGAAGGCGCTAATATTCAGAAGCGGAAAAAGAAATTTATTTCGGGAGGGACCGATGTCTAATATTATGCTAACTTTCAAAAATTTAAGCCATAAAATATTTAAATCTTTATTCACGATGAGAAGTTACAAATTAATTTTCGAAGAGACACGGGCCGTCGGCACCTCCCTTAAATATGCCCCAACTGAAATCTACAAGTGAGCCTCTGCGCGTGAAATCACTATTCGTCCACAAGCGCCTAGTGTGACTCGCGAGCCCCGGCTTCGGCAACACGTGTAGCGAACAGAGGGAGTGTCGTAAGAAAAACAAGATGTGTTCCTTGCATTGTATGAAGAAAAAAACAACTTTACCGAGCACGTGGTGAGGAAACAAAGAAAGTGTTGCGGGGAAAATAGGTTGTAGGTGAAGATGGCGAGTCAAAAGGAGTAATCAATGGAGCGGTAAAAATAAAAGGAAAGGAAATGAGACAAAAGATAACGATAAACAAACGACATAGAACGCTTGCAATTGACAATTTAGACTTGCAGTTAAAATCGCAATCGCAACATTTTGCCCAGTTTTTAAGACAACGGTTAAGAGCAGGATAAACTCTAATTCAATCGCCTACAAATCCTAAAGTGTTGATTGTTTATGTTCAAAACTGTCACACACAATCAAAAAATATATTATAGAGTAAAAATGTACTTTATTGGAGTAACAGCAATAAAAAAAATTAAAAAAAGAAAAAAGAAATAAAAAAAAAAGAAAGAAAGAAAGAAAGAAAAGAAAAGAAAAAAAAATCTGCTGATTGAATTAAAAATAAACAATTTATCTCTGAAAAACTTCAATAACAAATGGATTTTTCTTTGAATATTTTAAAAAATTAATTTAAACTGCAAACAACTGGAGATAAATATTGTAGTCTCGAGGAATGCTGCTTTTGTGACTTTTTTAATTAGTAAAATATTCAATGAAATGATTCATACATGATTAATTTGTATATGGTATAATTTATTTGCTAAGCTACTTATATTATCGCATGAGCTAAAAGGCATTATTTTGTTCTAACAACAAAGTATTCAGATAGTGACGACCATTATTCGAACACCTAATGGTCAATATACATGACGTATTACAAAATTTTCTAATTTGTAGATTTAAAGAATATAAATATTCTCTCTTCGGGTCATTTCTGAAAATATTTGTTACTATTGAATAATAATCAAATAATTACTATGTTTGATAGTACTATTTAATTCATATAATTTAATTCATTACATGATAGTTAAATCATATAATGAATTGATTTTGAAAAATAATTTCCTCATTGATTTTTCCGAAAATCTAATATTTTTTTCATTTTCCCCCAATTTTTGATGCCAGAAAAGCGCGGTTAAATATTTGTCAAAATCGATAAAGCATTTTTTTTTGAACTTACTACTGATCTATTGTGCAGCATTTCCATTGTATTTCACTAAAACATTTCAAATTTATTTTTTGATAAAAATTTTGCAAAAAAAATATTTTTCCATCTTATTTTTTTATTTTTCAGGGTCAAGAGGGGCCGGATAGATTTTTTGTGAGTGGGAACTTTCCTACGTATTCAATTTAAAACTTTCATTTGCCATCTTTTTGACATATTCAACTAAACTATATATTGAAATGAGCATCGTTCTACGTTGTTTGATACGGCTCAAAATGCTTCTTATTATTCTTCCCCTTATTGTTTTCTTACCTATCACCCCTATTTTGGTAAAATCAGAGAAGACCTGACGCATGCATAAATACGCTGAAGGTTTTACCTAAGAATATCAGACAGTACAGTTTAATAATATTTTTACAAAATTAAACTGTTTATTAGTACTAATAAATTAATGATCTATACTGCCGTGCTTTGCAGAAAAGTGCAACTTAGCTTAAAATAAGAAATCACATTTTAAAGTTTTATGTCTCCATTTTCACTTTTTGAGAGATTTAATTTTAATATTTCCTGTTTACAAATGACCATAAAACAAGGTGTCGAGGTAATATATGTTACAAAGAATTTACAAACCTTGTAACAATAATTCACTTAAAAAAATAGTTCATATAAGACTTCTGCGCTTAGTATAGAACTTATAATATTTTTCTAGTTGAATATGCATTTGTTACATTGTTAAATTGCTTTTTTTCTAACCTCCGTTTTGCCGGCATGCCGGAAAGGACCAGGCAAGGGTTATTGAAAATCTGGTAATCCTCGAATTTTGCGGCATACAGGGCAAGTGCGGGGTAATACGATACAGCTAACCATCAAAAACGCAATAGGGATGCTCAGTGAAAAAGTTTAAAATGCTCCTCTAATGTTGAGGACAAAACCGTATATTTAAAAACATTGCAGATACACTGTCATATTGAAATAGCAGACATTTGCCCATAGGTGCTGACCAGGGGCGGCATTTCAGCATTTCGTTTGAGGGGGCGAGTTTTTTAAATATGAAGTACCTCAGTATGGAACAAAATACATATCGGTGAAAAAAAAGACATCTTAAAATGGATTTAAAATTTAGAAAAATTGGAGTTATGAAACAATTTAAAATTTTACAACAAAGCGAAAAATTATTTTGCAATTAGTTATCACACAAAATATCTTGATTAGTAATTAGTTTTTAACTTTCAGTCAAGATATAATCTGCAATGTTTGGAGCCAAAAAGAAGAGTTTTTTTCCATCGATTCCCAGTGTGTTGTGCTATTTCCTTAACAGCTACAGTTGAAAATCCTTTCTTGTCCCGTTATACTTGTTTCGGAGCATTTTTTTCTTTTTTTCTCAGATTCCTCTCTTATTAGAAATAATCTTGAGACATAAATTGAATTTACCAGTTTTTAACATTCTGAAAAAATATTTTGGGGTGCGACCGCCCCCTCTTGCCCCCCTTATTTGCCTCCCCTGGTGCGGACGTATGGTAACAATTTTTTTTTCAAAAGTTATTCCTTACTTTGCCCCTACAAGTTTCTGAATGCAGCCCCGTCATTTCGAACTTTTACAGGGTTAGGGGTGAAGGTAAAACTCGGTGTAAATCATACCGAAGAACAGCAAAAACCACTGCCACTAACAGGTCAACATTTACCAAGATACCCCCCCCCCCCCCTGATAATGTAAATGGCGGTCCTGACAGATGACTTACCCCTTTTCCACTGCGCGGTGGATTTGGACATTTGCAAATTGAAAATAAAAGGGAAATATGAGTCTTTATTAAAACATTTATTATCAGGAAAGCAACCACGAGACACTGATAATGGCTCTAGTGAATACTGATCATTCATAACTCTTAAGATATGACGGGCTGGCTCAAAAATAAAGCACACCTTAAAAAGTAAGTGCATGCGATACTACGTTTCTTATCGTGGGAAAACTTCGAAGTAAAGTTTATTCCGAAATAGTATGATAAAAAGAGCGAAGATGAACTGCGAAAATGTAATTTCACGAAATCGTGTTACTTGATAAGATATCTGCATCATCTAAACATAGATGGCAGCAGCTGCTAAAGAAATCCGTTTTTTTTATATGTTGCACAATAGTGAAACAGTTCTTCGAATCAAGGGCGTAGCTAGGGGGGTGCAGGGGGGTGCAGCTGCACCCCCCCTAGATCAGAGCCAATGGGAGGTCACTGTGAAGTCCCATTGTTTTGTTCTTTTAGAAATATTTTATACCCTTCATTGGTTTAAGGTGTGAATGACTGAATAAAGTATAGTTTCTTTGAGTTCATAATTTCTTCCTTTTTTTGTGCAAATAGAATTTCAAGCACTTTTTTCTCTTTCTTTCTTACTTTTTTCTTTCTGTTTTTATTGAAAAATTTGACTTTTATGCTAATTTTTGGGAAATTTATATAAACTGTGTTATTATATCTAGTATTGATTACTTTTCAGAAAATAATAGTAAGCTTGCCTGTTTTTGAGGAGAAAATTTTTAATTTACCGAATGAAACTCAGAACTTTACTGAATGATTAAAAAAAAAAATAAATAAAATACAAGAATGCATACTTTATGTATGTCTACCAAAAGAGATGTGAGGCATCACGAAAATAAATAAATAAATTAATTAATTAAAGAAAAAAAATATAAAATAAAGAAGTTCAGCCTTGCAAAACTGTCTCACTGTTTTAAAATTTCATCAGCCAATTTGTATCGGATAAGAAATTTTTGGGAGGTCACAGTGACCTCCTATTGGGGTGCCACTGCTTGCACCCCCCTAACGTGAGTCCTGGCTACGCCCTTGCTTCGAATAAAACATTTTGATTCGTGTGACACAAAATCGTCCTGTTGTTAACCATAAATTTATCAAATATTTTGCCTTTCGTATTCCGTTATTCAATCGAAATGTTTTACAGTGAAACTAGATTTAGATATTTAAAAATTAAACAACTGCAATTGTTTGATGCTGATAATCCGATTTAATACAAGAAGACCAGATTTCAAGAACCAGATTGCAAAAACTGTTACTTCTTATTTTGTTAAAATAAACATAGAGGCAAAAAAGACGCAAACAAAAGCTTTTCCGTAAACTACTAATGTCTGTTTAATCTAAAACTTTATAAAATATGTCACCAGTAATACAGCTTATTTAAATTTAAAAATAATCTTTAAATTGGTTTAAAAAAACTAAAAAATGCGCTTTTAGATGCACTTATAATGCATCAACATGTTTTTAGGAATATAGTTTATATAATATATTTTAGAATTTAGTATTAATAATAGTACTAAATATATTACTTTTATATTTGAAGAGAACATGAATTTTATTGTTTACTCAGAAATTCATATAAACAACTGAAACAATTGAGTACATTAACGTATATTTAATAATAGTATTAACCATTAGGAACCGAGCGGTACACGTAAGTCACATGTTGTATCATAAGTCTTTTTTTCTTTAGAGGACGGGGTTGAAATTTTCACTCGAACATTTTGGAGCCGGGGATTTTTTCAAGGTTTCATACGTCTAGTACGACAGTTTATACCTTCTCTTTTCAATAGAAAAGAAAGCTGTGGTTCAACTGCCGTACTACCTAGGTCGAAAGAAAACTTTCTATACGAACAGCCCGGATTCAAAAGGTTAAATATATTACTTTTATCTTTGAAAGAACGTGAATTTTATTTTTTATTCAGAGTGACATACATACTGACAAACCCACAAGTGAAACTATAATTCAACTTCGCAGAGATGGCCTATGACTCCTCCTTTTTTCATGATTGCCCATTTTTAGAAAGGGGTGATACGCAGATGAAAATTGAGGAATGGGATTCCCAATTGATTGGGGAATTTGAATGGGTAGAAATTCTACCTATTTTAAGGAATGGACTCGTTTTCTCATTTGATTGACACCGGCCATCTCGTCGTGGTTGAATTATAATAAAAGCGTATTAATAAAAATACATTAGAAACAAAGAAACAATAAAAATCAATAACTGCGCGAAATTTTCCCCCGTTAAAGTTCTATTAGAAGTTTTCCTGGTGCTGCCATCTACTAGAAAATAAATATTTCAAATCCGAGCTTCCAGGATCCGCGAAATACTCGGTATAAGGGAAATCAAACGTTTAAAAGCAAATACTGAAAACTGAAAGGTGTTTTGGGGTACAAGAAACTCCTATTTTAATGGTCCGAAGTGCAAGTTTTCAGATGAAAAGTCATCCGATAAAAGCCACGATCAGGTAATATTTAATACTCGGTATTAACCGACTACACTCTGTAGACAGACAGGAGTTGACAACTGGAGTTTTGAATACTCCAAAACTTCTGGCCTGCCCCAGGTGAAGATCGAACTCACAACCTCGGCATAACTCACAAGTACTGTCTTATAAGTACCGCGAACAAACCAGTTGCGCCACTGGGGCTCGGAAGCGTCTCGTACGAGTTGGCCTTTGCTCCTCTTGTATATAATATTGAATGGAATAAATTTCGCTCATCGAATTAAAAAAACCTCCTTTCCTGCCCCAGGGGCCCTACTCTCATTGTATCGTCAATATAGTCGATACCGAGAATACGGGTTTTTTGTGCCCCTTGAAGTCACATCTCGTGAGACACGAATAATCGCTAATCTCAAAGCCACTTCTAATTTAAGGTATCTAGAATCGCGCCGAGAAGTTTACGACAGGGTAAGAAGACGTGAGATGCCTTCCTCGGCAGTGAGAAGCTGTTTGTTTATTCCATTTTTTCTCAACGCGGAGTGTGCCATAATGTTTATTAGTTCTGAAAATGTGGTTTAGTATGTTTTTACATTGAGAGTCAAGATTTTTTCTTTATTTTGAGTTTGAATTTGGGAGAGGCATCCATTTATCGGCAGTAATTGGAACTCTGCAACTTTGCCGATTATCTATAATCATCTTATTTTACTGAGAAATTGGCCAAAATTTTGCAAATTGAAATTACTTTAAGGTATGCCCAAAACTTGAATTTATATATTTACTTAATCAGGGTGTCGATCTAACCCAAGGGGGAGGGATACATTTCCTTTAATAAAATGAGCTCTTTACTCAAATTCTATTTTCTACCAGGGGAGGGGGGGGGAGCATTTCGTTTTTATCGTATCGTATTTAAGTTTAATTTTTCCTCACAGAATAATTGAATCATCGTTTTTCAAGTCTTAAAATGATAGCAAAAGCATAAAACATGAATTTGTTTCTTTCAATTCTCAAACATAAAGTGTTTTAAATGCATTTTGGAAAAAAGATCCGCAGACATGTGATTTAGGATCTCCATTTTTCTCTTATGCATTGCCCCAAAAATAGGGACTTGTACTTAATATTTAGAGAGTGAATATATATATCTTATTGCGAAAAGGCCAAAATATCGTGAAAAGCAAAATTGAGTCTATCAAAATCATTGCAAAAAGCGCAGCACATGCAGTAATTTTTACCCCTCTCAAACAACAAATGTTTTAAATACACGTTTTGAAAAAGTGATACCTAGACACAGGGCACGACTTTGTAGGACATTGAGCTCGAGCTTTATGTGCTGCCCCCCCCCCCCAAATAAAAACAATATAATGAAGTAGTAAAATATTTTGGATTTCAAGTTTTCGAAAGAGTATTTTTAAATTTATTTTTTATCTTGTCATAGTGCGATATGAAATTTCTCCATTTTAAAAACTTTAGATGGATTTAAGGCCTTTTTTGCCCTGCCCAGACATGTGATTTTTCTTTACTTAGCATTTAAGGACTGAAAATACAACTATTATTGCGAAAACAAAAATGAGTAACGCAAAAAGGGGACTTTTACTTAAAGCCTGAATTTAAAACTATTATTGCGATAAAGTCAAAATATCGCTGAAAACAAAGTCATGAAGTTAAATGATTTAATTTAACAAATATTTTTAAATATTAGTATTATTTTTTAAAAGTATTTATAAATTTTTTCATGTTTAGTCGAAGCATTTGATACATTGAAATGAATTCGTATAATGTATTTCGACACTTTACTTCGCTTACGCTTGTATGCTCGTATGTGTTGAAAAGATGTACTAATTGCGATTTAAAATTCTAATATTTTTAAATTCCTGAAACTCAACACCTTAATCTGCCCGAATGCTTTTAATATTTGGCTCTCGAATCTTTTTGCCATCTATTTCGGAGGCTAAGCTAAACCAGAAAGTTAAAGCAAAATGCACGCGCGAATGTTGATGTAACGCGAGTGAGATATACTAAAAATACTGTCATTTGATTGGTCAATCGTTTTTCCTTCTCGATACGCGTTAGAAGGAGAGAAAATTCTCGTTTGGGCACATTAGGGCTTTCAGAGTAGTACAAAATTTGACAAGCGACTACTTTTTCGGCTATTCTTGCTTGTCGTGAGGGAGTAATAGACGTCACTGGAAGTTCCAGGAAGTTTCAGAGTAGGGCCCCAGGTGAGGATCGAACTCACAACCTCGGAATAACTCACAAGTACTGTCTTATAAGTACCGCGCACAAACCAGTTGCGCCACTGGGGCTCGGAAGCGTGTCGTACGAGTTGGCCTTAGCTCCTCTCGTATATAATACTGAATGGAATAAATTTCGCTCATCGAATTAAAAAATTTTCCTTTCCTGCCCCAGGTGAGGATCGAACTCACAACCTCGGCATAACTCACAAGTACTGTCTTATAAGTACCGCGCGCTAACCAGTTGCGCCACTGGGGCTCGGAAGCGTGTCGTACGAGTTGGCCTTAGCTCCTCTCGTATATAATACTGAATGGAATAAATTTCGCTCATCGAATTAAAAAAATTTCCTTTCCTGCCCCAGGTGAGGATCGAACTCACAACCTCGGCATAACTCACAAGTACTGTCTTATAAGTACCGCGCGCTAACCAGTTGCGCCACTGGGGCTCGGAAGCGTGTCGTACGAGTTGGCCTTAGCTCCTCTCGTATATAATACTGAATGGAATAAATTTAGCTCATCGAATTAAAAAAATTTCCTTTCCTGCCCCAGGTGAGGATCGAACTCACAACCTCGGCATAACTCACAAGTACTGTCTTATAAGTACCGCGCGCTAACCAGTTGCGCCACTGGGGCTCGGAAGCGTGTCGTACGAGTTGGCCTTAGCTCCTCTCGTATATAATACTGAATGGAATAAATTTCGCTCATCGAATTAAAAAATTTTCCTTTCCTGCCCCAGGTGAGGATCGAACTCACAACCTCGGCATAACTCACAAGTACTGTCTTATAAGTACCGCGCGCTAACCAGTTGCGCCACTGGGGCTCGGAAGCGTGTCGTACGAGTTGGCCTTAGCTCCTCTCGTATATAATACTGAATGGAATAAATTTCGCTCATCGAATTAAAAAATTTTCCTTTCCTGCCCCAGGTGAGGATCGAACTCACAACCTCGGCATAACTCACAAGTACTGTCTTATAAGTACCGCGCGCTAACCAGTTGCGCCACTGGGGCTCGGAAGCGTGTCGTACGAGTTGGCCTTAGCTCCTCTCGTATATAATACTGAATGGAATAAATTTCGCTCATCGAATTAAAAAATTTTCCTTTCCTGCCCCAGGTGAGGATCGAACTCACAACCTCGGCATAACTCACAAGTACTGTCTTATAAGTACCGCGCGCTAACCAGTTGCGCCACTGGGGCTCGGAAGCGTGTCGTACGAGTTGGCCTTAGCTCCTCTCGTATATAATACTGAATGGAATAAATTTCGCTCATCGAATTAAAAAAATTTCCTTTCCTGCCCCAGGTGAGGATCGAACTCACAACCTCGGCATAACTCACAAGTACTGTCTTATAAGTACCGCGCGCTAACCAGTTGCGCCACTGGGGCTCGGAAGCGTGTCGTACGAGTTGGCCTTAGCTCCTCTCGTATATAATACTGAATGGAATAAATTTCGCTCATCGAATTAAAAAAATTTCCTTTCCTGCCCCAGGTGAGGATCGAACTCACAACCTCGGCATAACTCACAAGTACTGTCTTATAAGTACCGCGCGCTAACCAGTTGCGCCACTGGGGCTCGGAAGCGTGTCGTACGAGTTGGCCTTAGCTCCTCTCGTATATAATACTGAATGGAATAAATTTAGCTCATCGAATTAAAAAAATTTTCTTTCCTGCCCCAGGTGAGGATCGAACTCACAACCTCGGCATAACTCACAAGTACTGTCTTATAAGTACCGCGCGCTAACCAGTTGCGCCACTGGGGCTCGGAAGCGTGTCGTACGAGTTGGCCTTAGCTCCTCTCGTATATAATACTGAATGGAATAAATTTAGCTCATCGAATTAAAAAAATTTCCTTTCCTGCCCCAGGTGAGGATCGAACTCACAACCTCGGCATAACTCACAAGTACTGTCTTATAAGTACCGCGCGCTAACCAGTTGCGCCACTGGGGCTCGGAAGCGTCTCGTACGAGTTGGCCTTAGCTCCTCTCGTATATAATACTGAATGGAATAAATTTCGCTCATCGAATTAAAAAATTTTCCTTTCCTGCCCCAGGTGAGGATCGAACTCACAACCTCGGCATAACTCACAAGTACTGTCTTATAAGTACCGCGCGCTAACCAGTTGCGCCACTGGGGCTCGGAAGCGTCTCGTACGAGTTGGCCTTAGCTCCTCTCGTATATAATACTGAATGGAATAAATTTCGCTCATCGAATTAAAAAATTTTCCTTTCCTGCCCCAGGTGAGGATCGAACTCACAACCTCGGCATAACTCACAAGTACTGTCTTATAAGTACCGCGCGCTAACCAGTTGCGCCACTGGGGCTCGGAAGCGTGTCGTACGAGTTGGCCTTAGCTCCTCTCGTACATAATACTGAATGGAATAAATTTCGCTCATCGAATTAAAAAAATTTCCTTTCCTGCCCCAGGTGAGGATCGAACTCACAACCTCGGCATAACTCACAAGTACTGTCTTATAAGTACCGCGCGCTAACCAGTTGCGCCACTGGGGCTCGGAAGCGTGTCGCACGAGTTGGCCTTAGCTCCTCTCGTATATAATACTGAATGGAATAAATTTCGCTCATCGAATTAAAAAATTTTCCTTTCCTGCCCCAGGTGAGGATCGAACTCACAACCTCGGCATAACTCACAAGTACTGTCTTATAAGTACCGCGCGCTAACCAGTTGCGCCACTGGGGCTCGGAAGCGTCTCGTACGAGTTGGCCTTAGCTCCTCTCGTATATAATACTGAATGGAATAAATTTCGCTCATCGAATTAAAAAATTTTCCTTTCCTGCCCCAGGTGAGGATCGAACTCACAACCTCGGCATAACTCACAAGTACTGTCTTATAAGTACCGCGCGCTAACCAGTTGCGCCACTGGGGCTCGGAAGCGTGTCGTACGAGTTGGCCTTAGCTCCTCTCGTATATAATACTGAATGGAATAAATTTCGCTCATCGAATTAAAAAATTTTCCTTTCCTGCCCCAGGTGAGGATCGAACTCACAACCTCGGCATAACTCACAAGTACTGTCTTATAAGTACCGCGCGCTAACCAGTTGCGCCACTGGGGCTCGGAAGCGTGTCGTACGAGTTGGCCTTAGCTCCTCTCGTATATAATACTGAATGGAATAAATTTAGCTCATCGAATTAAAAAAATTTCCTTTCCTGCCCCAGGTGAGGATCGAACTCACAACCTCGGCATAACTCACAAGTACTGTCTTATAAGTACCGCGCGCTAACCAGTTGCGCCACTGGGGCTCGGAAGCGTCTCGTACGAGTTGGCCTTAGCTCCTCTCGTATATAATACTGAATGGAATAAATTTAGCTCATCGAATTAAAAAATTTTCCTTTCCTGCCCCAGGTGAGGATCGAACTCACAACCTCGGCATAACTCACAAGTACTGTCTTATAAGTACCGCGCGCTAACCAGTTGCGCCACTGGGGCTCGGAAGCGTCTCGTACGAGTTGGCCTTAGCTCCTCTCGTATATAATACTGAATGGAATAAATTTCGCTCATCGAATTAAAAAAATTTTCTTTCCTGCCCCAGGTGAGGATCGAACTCACAACCTCGGCATAACTCACAAGTACTGTCTTATAAGTACCGCGCGCTAACCAGTTGCGCCACTGGGGCTCGGAAGCGTGTCGTACGAGTTGGCCTTAGCTCCTCTCGTATATAATACTGAATGGAATAAATTTCGCTCATCGAATTAAAAAATTTTCCTTTCCTGCCCCAGGTGAGGATCGAACTCACAACCTCGGCATAACTCACAAGTACTGTCTTATAAGTACCGCGCGCTAACCAGTTGCGCCACTGGGGCTCGGAAGCGTGTCGTACGAGTTGGCCTTAGCTCCTCTCGTATATAATACTGAATGGAATAAATTTCGCTCATCGAATTAAAAAATTTTCCTTTCCTGCCCCAGGTGAGGATCGAACTCACAACCTCGGCATAACTCACAAGTACTGTCTTATAAGTACCGCGCGCTAACCAGTTGCGCCACTGGGGCTCGGAAGCGTCTCGTACGAGTTGGCCTTAGCTCCTCTCGTATATAATACTGAATGGAATAAATTTCGCTCATCGAATTAAAAAATTTTCCTTTCCTGCCCCAGGTGAGGAT
>JAXGGA010004193.1:0-91550 GCA_038373865.1 Uloborus plumipes | reverse complement strand
AATCTTATGAGATATGAGTGAATGAATTTAAACAAAATTTAACCCGAAATATATATCTATTGGCGACGCAGAACGATAAATGGCGAATCTATTCGCCAAGCGTGCTAATACTCCCAAAGGGTTGCCATAGAACTTTTATTAAATTAAGTCCTCAGTTCGCTAAATTGGGCGTCGCAATATTGTAGTTTTGTTTTGTTTTCGTAATTGTAGTGCTCTTTAGTACTGAGCGGGTATATTCCCATTTCGTTGTTGTGAAGATAATTCGTTAATAAATATGTTTCGTTGTCAATCGCTTCTTCGTTGAACACCATCGCTTCATCATTACAGTACATTTCATTTTGATGCATCAAAATGAAATGTCTCGGCGAATGGATTCGCAATTTATCGCTCTAGAGCGCCAACACTATTAATACTATTAAAATCTGTCCGCGTCTGTCTGTCCGTCTAAAGCTTGAACTCCTTAAAAACCGCGGAAAGTAGAGAATCAAACATAGTACCATTCGATTCGAAATTTTCTAAGGAAGACAATAAGACCAACCGCGTAATTCTACGACGTTAATTAGCTGAGTTATTAATTAAAACGTAAATTAAATTCTTTGCGTTTTTAAAATTCCAAGACATTTATTTCTTTCCGTTGCCATTTTGAATAAAAACTTCAATTAAATTTCTTCCACTTTTCAAAATTCCAAGACATTTATTTCTTTCCGTTGCCATTCTGAACTAAAACGTTAATTAAATTGAATCGTTTATTTCGAAAAGGTAACATCTCTATTTTGATCTCCTCTGTCTCTTTAGAAAATTAAACAGCGCACGGTTATATTTTTGAATGTCATAATCAATGGTTATTTGGTAAATTATTGCAGTAATTGTGTACTTAACTAAAGGCATTTTTTCATTGATTATGACATTCAAAAATATAACCGTGCGCTGTTTAATTTTCTAAAGAGACAGAGGAGATCAAAATAGAGATGTTACCTTTTCGAAATAAACGATTCAATTATTGAACTGTTTAAAATTTCAAGACTTATTTCTTTCCGTTGCCATTTTAAATTCAAACGTTAATTAAATTATTGAACTATATTTAAAATCCCAAGACTTTTATTTCTTACCGTTGCCATTGTGAATAAAAACGTTAAATCAATATTTGAACTATTTAAAGTTCAAAGACTTTTATTTCTTTCGGTTGCCATTTTGAATTAAAACGTTAATTAAATTATTGAACTACCTATTTAAAATTCCAAGACATTTATTTCGTTCCGTTGCCATTTTAAATTAAAACGTTAGTTAAATTATTGAACTTTTTAAAATTAAATAGTGTTATTTTTTTCCGTTGTCATTTTGAATACGTGTTACAACAAAGTTCTAACAATTGTTTTATTCTAATTAATGACTTATATTTTTTCCCTGGTACCATTTTGAAAATGTATTTTTAAATAAAATTGCAATTGCTGTTTTCAGAAGGGACCTTTTTTGGCAGCGATCCAAATATTAAAACAACTTTTTTGTTTAGAATTTTGCAATTAATTTTACAGGAAGAAAGAGGTTTGAAATAATTGTTTTTGGTGAGGAATTTTATTTGTTATTCAGGGAGAGTGCTAAGTATGCGCTACTTGACGTCGTCTTTATTTCTGAGGAAGCATGTGCAAATAATTTGATTGACTTTTTGATACAGGAAAGCTTTTTAGCGAGCCGCTCTAGCGGGGATTAGTTTGTTGAAACTTTCCTTGGTACTTTAAAGGCGAGCCGCCTTGGTGGCGTGTAGATTGTTGAAACTTTCCTCGCTATTGTAAAGGCGAGCCGCGTTGACGAGCCGCGAGTAGGTTGTTTTAACTTTCCTCACTACTTTAAAGGTGAGCGCCTTGGCAGCGAGTAGTTTGTTGAAACTTTCCTCTCTACTTTAAAGGCCAGCCGCCTTGGCGGCGAGTAGTTTTCTCAAACTGCCTTCACTACATTAAAGCCCGTGCAACGCCGGGCCACGCAGCTAGTCAGAATGAAAATTTGAGCTTTTTTGAAGCATTAAAAATCGTCTGAACAACAATAAAGAAACAAAGTATAAAATCAAATGATTAAAATCTTTTATTGCTACATCTTTTTTCAATCGTCTGCAAATTGAAGCTTATATTTATTAATGCAGAGATGTCGAATTTGAACGACACTGCTAAACTCATGTTTGTGAAAATTGCAACACCATGAAGGACTTGCGCGAATGGGCTGAAATTTTCAGCAAATGTAAAGTAGGGTATCATATGCAAATAATTAGAATTTTAGACTCGTAGCGCATGCGTACACTGAGCAGCGCCCTCTAAACCCCGGATTTATCCGAATAAATGGACGGCTGCAGCAAGGCGTGTATGGTTATAGGTGGTTTTATGTTCGTGATAAACGTTAGCTCTGACGTTGCTTATGCCTCTTCGACGAAAAAGGGCGAGGTTTTAACAACTTACGGAGTTTGAACGGGGGAGGATCATCAGCCTTCGTGAAGTAGCAGCTCGTGTGCAGCGTAACAGCAGCACAGTGATGCGTGTTTGGAAGCAGTAGACGGACGAGTGTCGGACAACTCGGAAATCCGGGAGTGGACCCCGAAATGTGACGTCAGCGCGCGATGATAGACACTTGATCCGCATGGTGCTGGCGGACCGTACAGCTTCTTCAAGACAACTGGCAGCACAGTGGTCAACAGCTACAGGTGTTTCATTGTGTGCTTCATCAATTCGTAGACGTCTGCTGCAGCGTGGACTGCGCGCAAGGACTCCTTTATATAGGATCCCACTCACGCTAAACCATTCTCGCCTGCGGCTACAATGGGCCAATCAGCATAAGGACTGGCGTGCTGATGGGCAGTATGTTTTGTTTTCTGACGAATCCCGCTTTAATTTATGGTACCATGATGGCCGCATTTGCGTCCGACGCTATGCCGGTGAACGCCACCTTCCAGAGTGCATTATCAAACGTCACAGTGGACGAACACCTGGAGTCATGGTCTGGGGTGCCATATCATATCACGGACGATCTCAATTGCTACGAATTGTGGGTAACCTGAACAGCAACCGGTACATTAGTGAAGTTCTACAGCGCCAAGCTGTCCCCTTCCTTCAAGGCTTGCCTTGCGGTGTATTTTAGCAGAAAAATGCCCGCCCTCATGTCGCTAGGACTGTTCAATACTTCCTTGCATCGCAGCAGGTACAGCTTCTTCCCTGACCAGCGTATTCAACGGATATGTGGCCGATTGAATATGTCTGGGATTTCGTTGGTCGGCTTCTCGTTCGTGATCCTCGTCTTGTTGCTTCTACAGACGAACTTTGAGTACGCATACAAACAGTATTGAATGCTCTTGATCAGGCAGACATTAAAAATTTATTTGACTCCATTCCGCGTCGCGTAGCAACACTATTTGCAGCGCGTGGAGGCTACACAAAATACTAATTTCAATATTATTTTTATTGTTTGTTGGCTCTCTCTCTCTTTCTAAGTTCAATCATTTATTTGTACCATTATCACTCAGCTGTGTGTTAAATTTCACTCAATTATGAAGATTCCTTCATGGTGTTGCAATTTTCACAAACATGAGTTTATATTTCGAAGAAAGTAATTAGAACCAGTGGTCGACCTGACATGGCCGACTATTGGAAACGCAGAGCAATTCTCTACCCAGTATTCGGCCACCCCTTTATAAAACAATTGAACCAAAGAACAAGTTTGTTTTTTCATTGAAATATTATATTATGTACTCTATTACAATAAAATTTACTCAAATGAACAGTAAAATGAAAATTCGAAGAATGCTTACCATTTAAAGAAGATGAGCCCGTTAAAAAAAAAAAAAAGCCGAATCGCAAACCAGGATGACCGGTACAGTATTTAAAATAAAATGACTCATTACTTGTTCAAGAAAAGTACCTAAACTTAACTGTCATTGGTTGATATTTGGGGATAGGTAAATTAATGTGTGAATGCTTCATATCCAATTTTGAATTTAAAAAAAAAACTATTTATGAGCAGGTTTATGTCATTGTGGCCGACTACTGGAGACTGGCCGACTACTGGAGCACTTTCCCTATCTCCAAGGGGAAAAAGAACTACTCTGAAAAAGGCTTACTGTACTAAATTAAAAACACGGTCAAATGTAGCGTTTTGGATATCGCGTAGGAGTTGGAATTCGAAATTTCCAGGCACCGATTCCCGATGCAACTTAATGCCCATGAAGTACAGACGGAGGGCGTATTTCTCAAATCAGTGCCCGCGAAAGTCCCATGGTCGGTCGCTAGCAGTTATCATGGGTCCAGAATTCTTGGAGTTTCCCGCTTTCCCTCCGGAACTGTACCTTGATTGTGGATGTGGCGCAGCCATTAATCGCGTCTTCCCCATTGGGGGGTCTCAGATTCCAAGAAACTCGCATCTTTTCGCATTAAAAAGGAGGGTTCTTTGTAACATCTTTATAAAATAGGAACCCCCCCCCCCTCTTGTAGCAACTGGCATGGGGCTGATTGAAGAGAGATCGGTACTCAGATTTTATATAGAAAAAAAGTGAAAATATTTTGTTAACAAGAAGTTCTGTTAAGAACTAAACGAGCCTACTTTCCCGTACATCGACATCGGCATTCTCGCATCTGATCACTATTCTCTTGATTATCTGAGACTAAAAATTATGTCAAACGTACCTTTTTAGCACTTAGAGCTGATTTCGAAAAGCAAAATATACCCCTCTCATCAGATGAAAAAGACACGTAAAAAGTAATTAACGAATAAATAAAGTTTTGTCGCACCTTTTAAAGAGAAACTGTTACAGTTCCTCCGTAGAAAAAATCCTCCATCGTTTTCAAATAATAATAATAATAATAATAATAATAATAAAATAAATAAATAAATAAATAAAAGTACAAAGAGCATCAAAACACATTTTATCAAAGAAAGAAAAAGAAAAGAAAAAAAAAACTTGTCCGTTAATAAAATGTCTCAAATTTCAATTTTAATCCGTTGCCAGTTGTTAAATACAAATAAAGAATAAAATGTTCTCGTGAATGATAAATTTTTGTTACAAAAAAAATGGTCTGCCAAATAATAATAATAATAATAATAATTATAAATAAAATAAAACAAATGAATAAATAAACAAAAAATCGTCTGCACAGTCAGTCATTTTTTTTTCTGAGCCTGCATTTCCGCCATGTTTGCGGAGTCGGGGTCGGAATCAGAGTCCTCACAGAAGATTACTCAGAAAAGTACTTTACAAACATTATTTATCAAAACCATTTTCTTACAAAGTTAGTTTGAAGGAAATCCGACTTTAAGTTCAGGATCAACATTCAACTTAAATTCCCCGTAGACGCTAATGCTAATTTTTTTTCTGATCGGTTCAATATTGAACGAAAAATGGTTCAAATCAAGAAAGCGAAATATGGGAATGTATGGGAAAGCCTCTCCGAGATCTTTCAAACAAAAAAAGAGTTTATTCCATTCGGACGGTTCACTCAAAAGTTATTAGGTGGGGAGAGGTTGCTTGAACGGTTCAATGTTGAACGAAAAAATGCTCAAATGGAAAATTTAAATACGGTAATGAAGTATCCTTGCGGAGATCCTTCGAACAAAAAAAAGTTTATTTAAATCGGACTGTTCACTCAAAAGTTATTAGGGGTGACAGCTTGATTGAGCGGTTCAATGTTGAACGAAAAATTGTTCAAATCGGAAATGTAAATACGGGAATGAAGTATCCTTGATAAGATCTTTCTAACAAAAAAAAGTTTGTTCAAATCGGATTGTTCACTCAAAAGTTCGCATCGCGAGACAGGTTGTTTGAACGGTTCAAAGTTGAACCAAAAATTGTTCAAATCGAAAAATCAAATATGGGAATGAGCTGTACTCGCCGAGATCTTTCGAACAAAAAAAAAGTTTATTCCATTCGGACGGTTCACTCAAAAGTTATTAGGTGGAGAAAGGTTGCTTCAACGGTTCAATGTTGAACCAAAAATTGTCAAATTGAAAATTTAAATACGGTAATAAAGTATCCTTGCCGAGATGCTTCGAACAAAAAAAAGTTTGTTTAAATCGGACTGTTCATTCAAAAGTTATTAGGGGTGACAGCTTGTTTGAACGGTTCAATGTTGAACGAAAAATTGTTCAAATCGGAAATGTAGATACGGTAATGAAGTATCCTTGAAAAGATCTTTCGAACAAAAAAAAGTTTGTTCAAATCGGACTGTTCATTCAAAAGTTAGCATCGCGGGACAGGTTGTTTGAACGGTTCAAAGTTGAACCAAAAATTATTCAAATCGAAAAATCAAATATGGGAATGAGCTGTACTCGCCGAGATCTTTCCAACAAAAAAAAGTTTGTCCAAATCGGAATGTTCATTCAAAAGTTATTAGGGGGGGGGGACAGACAGACCGACAGACCGACCGACCGACACACAAATTCCCAATCTCAATACCCTACTTTCAAATTTTTAATTTTTCGATATTCATTTTACTTTTTTATTTTTTTAACTTGGCGATATTTTTGGGACTTAGCGATATTTTTTAGATGCATTAAGCTACTTTTAATACTTTTTTCGTTTTTATTTTATTTTTAACGGTAAAGTAGGCTAAAAAGAAGACCTTTTTAAATATTTTAGGGGCGAATATTCTCCTAAGACTCTGGTTTTGCTGCAAATGTTCATGGTTTTTTAACTTGACCCCTCTTTAGCTCTTCAGAAGAATGTCTTGTATAATCTTTTTCCCCACGAAAAAAATGACTATGGAACTGTTGAGAACTGAGAAAAAAGAAAAAAGGGCGGGGGTATCTTCAAAACATGGTGGGTAATGGGAAAACGATGGTTTTATTTGAATTCAGCAGATTATCTTATGTAATGATCAGCAGGAAGAATTTTTGAAGCACATTTCATGCCGCGCAGTGTTAATTTATTAATCAACATAGCAGATTAATCTCCTTGCTAAATACATATGTTCTGAATGAATATAAAGAGGAATTTTTGTGTATAACTTAGAGTTCTCAATGTAATAATCTCAGTATAAAACGTTATTTCTTATACAGTTTAGATATTCATTGTTTGTTTCATAGTTTACCGAAGGGAAATGATAATGAATCGTTAAATACGAAAAGAGAGTAAAATGCATGATTTGATTCGATTAATTGAAAACAAAATGTCTTACAATGCTGTAAATAAAAACAAGTGAGCATCCTAACTGCTACGCTATATTTATTATTATTATTATTATTATTATTGTCTTTTTATTATCATTAATATTACTATTAAAATATTATGATGTTAGCATTTTGGTGTTAGGAATATTTTTAAAATAAAATATTTTCCGATATTTTAAAGCTGTGAGAAATATGTCATACCGGTTCTTGTAAGAAGTTGCAAGAATCGGTGAGCACCCTAACTGCTACGTTATATTTATTATTATTATTATTAATATTGTCATTTTATTATCATTAATATTACTATTAAAATGTTGTAATGTTAGCATTTTGGTGTTAGGAATATTTTTAAAATAAAATATTTTCGGATATTTTAAAGCTGTGAGAAATATGTCATACCGGTTCTTGTAAGAAGTTAAAAGTCCTAATGCTAAAATGTAATATATAAAGCCCTTTAAAAGGATAATTTTGAATCATCAAAGTAATATATTTTTAATATCAACATAAAATCTAAAGTAAAAAATGGTGAGAGTGAGAGATTGCTTTGATCGCACTATACTATATTTTACATTTCGCACTTTTCCCATGAAATTCGAGACTACCAACTGCTACATTTTATATACTTTATTCGTGTACATAAACATTCCTTTTATCAAAATTACGTACTGCACTGTACTTTTTACTGCTACTTTTGATCAGAATTTTCGTACCTAAGCCCTCTCCCGATCTGCAGAAAGGATGAAATGTACCTTAGATAAAAATTTGAAATCGTAATATAAATCTTAAGCTAAGTGACGGGGAAATTTCCGTATCATTTTGTAATAAAGAAAGCGTTACTAGTGCATACAGTCGATTGCAAACACTATAGTGTATAGACAAATAATATATGCCAAGTTTATGACGCCTGTTTTACGTTCTTCCCCAACATTTTACTACCTTATACTGCTGCGCTGCCTCGTAGTGGAAGTTCTTTTTTGTGCCGCCCCCTAGGCGTTATTCTTCTGAACAGAAGGAAAATGGAGAAGATATATAGTTGCTTTATGGTTGCAGAGGTCAAGAAATGTGCGAAGTCTTAAAGCGATTCTCTCTCTGAGAAATGAGTCATTTTCGAAAGACCATATAGCAATAAATGCGGATTTGGTATTGAAATTCCGGAATCCGAGTCATTGAATCTAGAATCTTCAGAGTCGGCTCACGGAATCTTGTTGCCATAAATTGTGCATTTTCCGGGTCCGGACGATATGACTGGTGCGCTTGTTTTACAAAGAAGCTGTTAGAAATTTCATAAAGCTGCAGAGGGAGGTTCTACATGCTTTTTTCGTGATTGCTGATACTTTACTGTTTTATTTTTTTCAATTGCATCATCACCTCTATTTTTTAAAACTTAATTTTATACTTTGCTTCATATTGTAATTTAATCTGTAGGATGGGTAGTGTGTTTTTTCTTGATATCTATCTATCTATCTATTTATCTCTCTCTCTCTTTCTCTCTCTCTCTCTCTATATATATATATATATATATATGTATATATATATATATATACACTGCTCGACATTGAAAATGCAACACCAAGAAGGAGTGGTCAGAAATTCATGCAAATTTTACCGTAGACGCATGTCACTGAGTTATGCAAATGATATGAAATGCGCAGCTCTCCGACGCACGTGAAGTAAGATATAAGAGAATGAAGTTGAAAAGTGGGCTATGTTCATGTTGGTTTTTCTGCCAGACTAATTATCGGAGAAATTTGGTTTTTGTCTCGAAGGATACGTGTGATAGGAGGAAATGCCACGCCGTCCTCAACGAAGACACTTCCAGCATATAGACGACTTTACAAGGGGTATGGTGATCGGACTGAGAAGGGGAGGTTGGTCCATACGTCAAATTGCAGCTGATACCCAATGGATGCAAGCACTGTGCATCGGCTGAGTCGGAGATGGTTGGAAAGAGGAAATGTAGCCACATTAAGGGGTGCAGGTGCAGCCAGAGTGACGTCAGACCGCTTGGATCGACGGATTCACCGACAAGCTGTGGCGGACCCGCAAGTCACTTGTACGTCGATTCTGCAGCACATGCAAGGTACCCTGGATGTTCCTGTGTCGACCAGAACCATTTCCCGTCGACTGGTTGCACGTGGCCTGCAATCACGGCGCCCGCTAAGAAGACTGCCATTGACCTCACAGCACAGACTCCAACGTTTGGAATGGTGCCGGACCAGAGCGACGTGGATGGCAGAATGGCAAACCGTAGTGTTCTCAGATGAATCCCGCTTCTGTTTGTCCAGCGATAGTCATCGCATACGTGTGTGGCGTCGACGTGGAGAAAGATCGAATCCGGCAGTAACTGTGGAACGCCCCACAGCGCGACAACGTGGCATAATGGTTTGGGGCGCTATTGCATACAATTCCGTATCACCTCTAGTTCGTATTCGGGGCACTATGACGGCCCAACGATATGTAGATAATGTACTGCGGCCGGTGGCAATCCCCTACCTTCAGGGTCTGCCAAATGCAATTTTTCAACAGGATAACGCCCGGCCTCACAGTGCTCGAATCATCCAACATGCTCTACGAGGTGTACAGATGCTTTCCTGGCCACCATACTCTCCTGACTTGTCACCAATCGAACATGTGTGGGACGTGATTGGACGCCGTTTGCAGAACCTGTCACTGCCTCGTTCAGAGGACGAACTGTGGCAAATGGTTGAAAGGGAATGGAGTGCCATCCCTCAGGACACCATCCGCAGGCTTATTGACTCCATGCCTAGACGTGTTTCTTCGTGCATCGCTGTCCGCGGTGGTCCTACTTCTTACTGAGCCGACGCCGTCCTCGCTCTAAATTTTGCTTATTTATTTTGAAATAAATATCACTTATTGTTCCGTGCTGTCTCTGTCTTCTTACCAAATTTCATCAATTTCTGACCACTCCTTCTTGGTGTTGCATTTTCAATGTCGAGCAGTGTATATATATATATAATATATATTATATATATATATATATATATATATATATATATAATATATATATATATATCAATAGCGAGGCGTGACTTCAAGCGTCAGTCATCGCTAACTTTCAGGTCCCTAAAGAAATATACCAGACCATATGTTTCGCTCAGGGGTGTTTGTGATTTGAAATTTCTGAAAATTTTGGGCTGCCGTTTCCGAAATTTAATTTCTCAGTTTTCGAAAATTTTGAGCTGTCGTTTCCGATGTCCATTATTTGGTTCTTTTTTTCATTGCTGAAGAATAACAATATTGCAATGTGTTTAAAAAAATGATATATTGCTACAGATTTTTACGAATATGTGTGTGAGGGGGAGGGAGGGGTAAGCTCCTTATACTTTCAGAACATTTCATCAAGTCTTCAGAAAACTTTACTTACCTTGTAAAAATCTTGGTTCACAGATGCTTCTTTTTCAATTTGAAAAGTTCAAGCTTGCTGAAATGCAAAGCTCGAACGGCAACGAGCACTACTTTTTATGAAAAACATTTATAATTGTTTACACTTTGCATACACTTTTTATGAAAAACATTTATAATAACTAAAGAGATTAAAAAAACAAAACCACGCACACATACATTCGTTTTTGAAAGTTCGATGAAGTTTCAAAACACAAAAGGTAACAGTATTTTCCCCCATGCAAAACTACTGTAGTTGCAAACAATATTGTCTTCGACCCATCGGGCTCATATTGGCGCCATCGTAAGATAACCGCAACCCCTTTTTTTTGAAAAATGTGACACACCGAATTGAAAAAAAAAAAAAAGAATGAACGAAACAGGAGAAAAAAAATCTCTACCCCTCCCCATCCAACCCCCACGATCCGCCAAAACTGAGAGTTGCCAGTAAAAACAAAATGCTTTGCACATAAAATTTCCGCGGGTCATCGCCGATGACTCGTTTTACATCTAAAGGAAGCTGTGAAAGACTCTGATTGGCTGAAATGGCTGACAAGCGAAAAAAGTTGCGCGCGCACACACTAAAACGATGCGGTATCTTTAGCGATGAGTGAAGGTCACGCCTAATCGTTTACTCAACAGATGGCACCACTAAAATAAAATTATTTGGAACATTAAATGATCCGAAAAAATAATCTGAAAATAAAATTTTTAACACTTTAATTCTTCCAGTGCAAAACGAGGTTTGCCTTCATGTCATCGGCGAATCGTTCGATGACTTGAGGCCTCGCTACTGATATATATTATATATATATATATATATATATATATATATATATATATATATAACTTGCATGACAACCGTTCTTCCTAGATGCATACTTCCCATGACAAAAACGCTCAAAATGAAATGCAGAGTAAAGATAACAAAAGCTTGAAGCGAAATAAAATATTAGTCAAAAAATACGAAATGTAATATTTTATGGATTCTGGGATCCAAGGATTAACTTACAGTTAGGGAAGTCATGAGAATAACAAAACAATTCCAATACAAAGAGTTCGACATCAGTCCGACCAATATTCACCGAGGTATGAAATGCAGCGTTTTGTGATTTACACCATTTTACACTGGCAATCAATAACACGTTTTAGGGGAAAATATAGCCGAAAACGACTTCAGTAGAAAGATAACCGGTTATTCTACTGAATAGGAGATACATTCCAATCTCATTTTCTGCACGGGTCCTCCGAACTTTGAACTCGAGTGTCTCTGAACATAAGTTAGGGGATGTGGATTCCATATGAAATGTTAAATTTCATATTTTTTCCGTACATTTTTTTTTGTTTCAAGCATATAATATCTTAACTCTGCTCCTTATTTTGAGCATTTTCGCAATTGGAAATATGGATCTAGGATGAACGATTGTGGAAATAAAGTTCTTGCAAGTTGAACCGGAACACCCGGTATAAATACATAATGAATTGAACTCAGAAACAGTGTTACGTAGTTATAAAAATTTTGGAACAGAACGGCGTTGTTTTCAAGAGTCCCTGTTCTCTCTTTTTTTTCTTTCTTAAGAAATACATTAATAAACTTTATTTAGTAAAAACTTTAAAACTTTATTTTTTAAACTTTATACTTAATTCTGTCAGCATTTAGAACGACCACTTACGGAGCTACTTTCTACTGTTGACAATAATAAAGTGCCACCTAGGAGCCCTTCACTGCAAAAAATGAACTGTTGTTTCTACAGTATAATACTGGCAGCCGAGGTTCCAACTTAAAATTGTACAATGCACAGCAATAAACTGTTAAATTAGCAATTTTAGTTTATTACTGTAAAATTAGCAATTTTTAGTTTATTACTATAAAATTAGCTGAATTATACTGTAAAAACAACATTCAATTTTTAGTGTTGTGGAAACTAAGTAGTTTTAGGGAATCATATAAACGGATGCTTCTTATTTCTCACAAAATGCCCGAAATTTCAATTTTCCTGATAATTCATGAAAATAATAGCATGATTAGTTGCTTCTAAATAGCAGGTAAGTCTATAGATATACAATTTTACTCAGATAATGAAAATGTTTTCTTGATTCATGTTTGAGTAATCATGTTTAATTCATGAGTTGTCTATTGTTGATGAAAACGCTCGATAATGCATTCAGTATTGGAAGCGCAATTTTTTCCCTTTTTCCTCACAACGATACATTTTGTTACTCCTCATACATATTTCACCCAATAAATAAAATATAAAGTTTGTAGCAGCAAAGCTGAAAGCTGTCATTTCTATTACAACGGATTGAGTGCTTTTGTGACGAAAATGATAACTAGTAGTAAAAGGCTACTCAGTTTTCGTTACTATCACAAAATCTCTAAAAAGAAAGACTTATCTGGAATATTTCCAGACTGTCTCATAGATTCAAAGTTTAGGCGTATCTCAGACTTTGGGAGTTATTTATTCATTTATTTTTTGAGCCTATAATGTTGAGTAATTTATGGGTAAATGTATGATACATTCACGCCATAAGACTGAGATAATTACTTTGCTGAAATTTGCCTGGAGAAGCTACGCACATTTAAGCATTTTATTGTGATTTCACCTAAATTCCGGAACGTAACCGATTTTATTCCGATTTTTGCTTTTTGAAGCTAAATATTAGAGTAAAAAAGATTTAACAACATTGTAGGGTGCACATTTGCAAGTACTTGGAGATACGTGTTTTAGAGTTACAATGAATCCCCTTTTCAATGCAAATATGAGCTTATGGATGTCAAGGCATACGACAAAAGATTCAGAAGACATTCATAAGCTCTCTTCCGTTACATTAAAAAAGGTGTCCTTGTAGCCCCGAAACTCGTACCAGTAATTGTTTGCAAATTTGGGCACTATGACACTGTTTTACCATCTTTTACAACTCAGCATAAAAGTATTTATTGATTTATTAATTATTAGAGATTTTAAATCGTTCAATTTATAACTTTTACTCTTATGCACGATACTCACCGGAAGAAAATTAGAAACATTGGCTCTCTTGGAGTGCTAACAGAAGTGAAAACTTGAACAATTATGTGTGTATTTTTTTAATCGTTGGTTTTTTCCATTTCAAAAAATGCCAATATTCATGTGTGTGTATGTGTATCTATGTACGTATACACAATATATGTACATACTTATAGACAGAGGTTTTGGTACAGTTAGTATCAGTATCACGAGTTCAATTGTTTATTTTTCCATCTCAAAAAATGCCCAATGCGCCTAAGAAGCAATACACTTCAACACTATTTTGTTGCTCAAATTTTACATCTGAGCACTCTGCAAAGATGACACTTTGACCGCAGTATGTGTGTAAAGCTGTTGATGTTTTTTTTTAGTTTGAAGCCTGTTTGATGATCTGAATTTTTATTTTAGAATAAATTTACATCAACATCATCAGGAAAATGTTTTCAAGTTTTACGTTAGCTTTACAAAAAGGTGAAATAAATACTTTGGATAATGTCTTGTCTATGCAGTTAGAGTGGGGAATTTGCTTTTTGCGAATTTTGCGAATTTGTTTTTTACGTATGCGTTTAAGAGTAAATAATTTAGTAAATAATCAATCAATGCATTGACAAAAATAAAAAATGCAAAATACAGTCGAGTATCGATAGCTGGGACGATTCGAGTTATAAGGACTATTCGAGTTATTAGGCTTCGAGTTATCGAGACTCCATTGTGTGTGTTCCACTTTTTAAAAATCAATGTGTACTCGATTTATAGGTTTTTTAATGTGTACTTTTGTTATAGATGCCAAACTTTATTTTCTGTTTGTTCAGAAATGCATGATACCGGCTGCTCATTTCATATCATACTATAACAGAAATAGAATCAAATATTTTTGTGCTTAAAATACATAAGGCAAAAGTTCAGCAACATTTTGAAGCAAAGTACGAAATAATGTTTTATAGTTCTCGTTACACAAAATGTGTTCTCACTGTAGAGTATGAATAATGCACTAGTTTTAGCCCGCTCTTGGCAAAACTCAAGTATTGAAAATTCTGTTCAGTAGAGCTGATTTTCGATAGTTAGATAAGAACTTCATCGGACTTGTTAGACTATTTTCGAATTTCAGTTGCAGAACTGAATTTTTCTGTTCTTTTCGAAGTCTACAAAAATGGAAATGAGAAAATGAAGTTACGGTTTTCGTTGCTGAATACGGGGAAATACTTTTCTTTTATCATATTTTCTGTAACATATCTCATAATAATGTCGAATATTTTAAATGATGAAAATTTATCGTTAACTTAGCTTATATTATCAAGTAGTCTATTTACATTAAGACACGAAAGTTGATACTTCCTCTCCTCTGTCCTAAATTAGTTCCTAAATTTGAATGAGCATGAATTGACTATTGCTACTAATGATGTCATGATTTTGTTGGAAATTTTTTATATAGATTTCAGGGTCCTATGCTATTAATTAATACCAGTTATTTAACAAGTATTTCTTCCTTTCTTCCATAAATTAGTACCAAATTACTTTCAAACTTCTAGAGTACGCATCATCTTGACCAAGCCCCATTTTGTAAGGACTCTATCATGCGAGATAGATCAGTTTGTTTTCTTCTGAATTCACAATTCATTAGATAGAACATGGTTTCATGAAATTACTGATGGAAGGGTTCTTATTGAATAGGGAGTGGTTTAAAAGTGCAAACACTGGATTTTTGGTACTGATTTAAAGTAGAAAAGAGGGAGTATGTAGTAAATAAATGTTGTTAATTGATAACGTATCACATTGAAATTTCTGAAATCATTTAAAAAGTCATCAGTTTTAACCTTTAGGGCAAAAGTATTCACAAGTAGCAACTAATTTGCGACGAAGGGAGTATTATGTTTCATGTGGTGTCATTATACCGATTGGCTAATTCATTATGTTATTTTACCCTTTTGACGAGCTACGACGTGAAGTTATTACCGCAGAAGAAAAGGTTTTATTATGACAAAATTTGTTATTCCTGTTTTTCTGAGGTGGGGGAGGCTGAAAAGAACATGTTAATATCTATTGTTCATATGTATATAAAATTATATAATTGGCGTGGAAGAAAATATAACAAGAAAATGACAGAAAAAGATTTAGAATTAAAAATTTAAAAGTATTAATCTTGGATTTTGATGATTTTTTTAGAACAACTTGGTATGTTTTCTTGATGATTTTCTTCTCTTAATTTAAAATTATATTTTATAGTTTCTCTTTGTTTTGCACAGTTTGCCGAACAGCATTTTCTGCTTTTTTCTCAAGCATTACATTTAAAAGAAAATGTTTTGTAAAAATTAAATATTGGATACACATTAGTCACTCGCAACTTTTTACCGATAGATGCAGTTTTTTTTCTCGTTATATAATAATTCGCAGTTTCTCACTTTCAGTTCATACAAAATACAGAGTGAGTTACTTTTAAAAAGATGGACGAAATCTAAGCAATCTATTCAAACCCACATTCCTTACATATGTTTGCCATAACCTCCTTTTTTTGGTTGAAAGCATATGGTGTTTTCAGGATCATTCCCACGCTGGCGTTGAAAATGCGGCATCCTTCTGTAAACAAAGGCAAAAGTGAAAAATTATTTTTACGAAAAAAACACTCAGGGTGGTCTTGACCATATTTTCCCTCTCTGAAAGGAAAAGGGAAAATATTGAATGCGAGATTCTGAAGCTAACCGGTTAATTCCACAGTAAAATAGTCATATTTAGTTGAAAATACTGTTTTAGTTAAAGAAAATTTTTTTACATTTATCATATTGCAGAGCAAAGCTGGTAACTGAAAACAAAAAACGTACACCATTCCAATACGCACAAAATTATTGTATTATAGGTTTTAGACAGAAGGAGTAGGGCGGGGGGGATAAAGTTTTTTTTTATTTCGGTAAAACTATTACAAAAAAGTAAATGGTCTGTAGAACTTTTCCGGTAGCAACAGAATTTAAAATAATGCATCATGTATTGAATCTATCATTCTCCTTCTCTTTCTGGTGTTTGAAAAATTCTAAAATAAATGATAGTTATACAAAAGAAGTAGCATTAATACCTTCCAAAAATTTTAGTCATCAAAACCTTTTCGAATCTATTTTTGTGAATAACGGATTATTGATATCATATATATAACGTTTAAGTGTAATCTGATGAAAAAAATAAATAAGTTAATAGTTTGAAATTTAACTCATAATTGAAGAATTTCCTTACTTAGTCACCGATTAAGATAAAAAAATCATCAATTAAAAGCAAAAGCATGGTTAATACTTGTATACAGTTATAGCATATATAATATACTTTTCTAAGCGTTTAAATCTGAACAAGGATTTTTTTTTTTGAAGTTATAAATTATATATTTTGCATGTGTCTTTGAAAGCATTTTAATCTTAAAAAAGAAAGGCGCTTTTCAATTCATTAAAACTAAATCATATTGATCTAAATAAATTGAATTTATTTAATTTTTTTGCTTCAAAAGCTGAGGTTTTAGAAGAAATGTATCTTTTAAGTATATCAAATCTAAAGGCTTTTTTTTTTGCACTATTTTTTTTTATTTGCCTGGAGCCAAAACTTTTTTCTGGTGATTTTTTTATCGAACTTTGGTTATGACAATCACCGAATTTAATTTGCTGTTATAACTGCAACGTAATGTTGAGAAAAGATTTAAAATAACTAATTTTGGGGTATAATTTTGCAGTATATTGAAATACGCTCTTCAGAGCCCCATCCCGGTTAAACCACGAGTTGTGGTAGGTACGGGGGACCCTGGAGCGTGAAGTGTAGTATACTGAAACATCTCTTTGAACGAAATAAATTTTTATGTTCAAAAATAAATAAATAAATAAATTACCATTGCTTCGAGATTCGTTCGATATTCAAAATATATAAACACTATGCTATATTAACTTTACAATAAACTTTTCCTGGGGGGAAAGAGCTGACCTATGGTGAAAACGATAAATATTCCTTCTATAGGTTAAGGCGCAACTCTTCTTTGGAGTTAAAAAAATTAACGTGCATCTCCATCTAAAGCCAGCATGCTGCACAGAATTCAGATTTAACTTGGAAATGATTGATTTCTGCTCAGTTTAATCAACGTTCCTTCTTTGACAGACGAGTTCACGATTGCTACTATGAAAGGTGTGAAGAAGTTATCGGGAAAATCTTTTTAAAATGGAAGGAAGAAACAGACTTCCTTCTTCTTCTCACACCTAATGCTGCTCAACATTTTTTCACATATTTAGACTACTGAAGAGTTATAAAAATTCAGCACGGAGTTTGAATTTCCAAATCTTAAATTTTTTTGCTTTCAAAAGACGCAGCTTTATGCTTTCCCGTAGAAGCATTTTCCTTGTCGCGTACATAGAATAGACATCTTTTATCTGGCCCTCGTTTATTCGGATCTTAAGATAATCCGGAGAGATTTCCAGATTTGTTTTTTTTTTTTTTAAATTATATACTCAGATAGATAATAATTTAAAAAATATGAAAAGAACATATTTATTATTACGATAACCATTTGCTCCTTTAGTTATCTATTGAACATAGAACAGATATTAGTAAATGGAGAGAGCGAGTCCAATTATTGGCTTAGAAAAGGCTGAAACAAAGATCCCAAGTCACATGGTTCAACATCGGCAAATGAGAGACACGTTTTGCAAGTGAAAGAAACCTGATTTCTTCCAATACTTTACTTTAAAATATGTCATGTGACTAAGATCTGTGTTTCAAGAATTGAAGACTTTACTCCCCCCCCCCCCCCACCTTTATTCCTTCTCGATGCTATTGACTATGAGAAGCTTCCAGTCCCGTGATCCAATCGAACGTTACTAACGTCAGCAATGGAAGGCATTGGACAACTTCTTTGTTAAGCATTAGAAAAAAAAACATTTATCTCTTTTTTAATGTCCTGCTAGCAATTCTGCATTAACTTTGGTACAAAGCATAGTTATTAGTCTACTTTCCCGATATAAAGTAAAATAAAGACTAATTAAAGAACTGTCAAAAAATTAAAAATTGGAAAGTAGTGTTTTGAGATGGGGAAAATTTGTTTCTGCCTGTCTGCCCCCCCCCCCCCGCTCCCCCAGCAACGTTTGAGTGCATAATCCCATTCGAAAAACTATTTTTTTTTGTTCAAAGAAAATCAGCGAGGACAATCTATTTACGTATTTGACTTTTTGATTTGGACAATGTTGTGTTCAGTTTTGAACATTTCAAAAACCTGTCCTCATATAACTTTTGATTGAGCGCTCCCTTGACTTTGACCTCTACTCAGGGACAAACAAATCATATTTTCGAAATAAAAAGAAACTTCCCTTTTTCTTATTATAGTATTCCAAACACAACTTGAAGTTTTTAGGAAAATTGAAGACATCAACTATCAAAAGTGTCCAACTTAAAAAAAAAATGACTCTTAATAACAAAAATGAAATCATAAATTTGTACTGATTTTGAAAACAAACAAAAAAAAGTACTGTGCTTTTCTATTAATAAAGATAAAATTATGTTCAAAAACTGAATAGAAACAGATGTTTTGAGTAGAGTTAATTAGTGAGATTTTATCAGAGATTGTGCAAGAAAAAAAGTAGAAAAGTGTTATTCTACTCAAATTGAAATTAAGCGTTCAGAATAAAGGTTACTTTTCCTCTAACTTTGTGGTTGAATTTGCTTAATACTTATTTTGAATTCTTGGTGCTTACATATAGATGCCCCGCAAATTTTTTAGTGCTAAAGACATCGAAAATCTTATTCCGGCAAATATTATTATATATTGCATGATTTTGAGAAACAAAATAGCAGAAGAAAATAAAAGGAGCATAGAAATAGATAGTGTAGCTCGTATTAAAATTTAATTAAGTATCTGAATTGTATCTGTAGTTCGCCTCACTGTTGTTGGCACTAGAGAAGCGGCAAAAATGAGTGTTTTTATGCACACGTCGCTTGCAAACTTGGAAACAAACAACGATGCTTCCCGAAGAAAACTTGTTTTGATAATGCTAGATTTTATGGTGTGGCTTTAATTAATAGACTCCCAATGGGATGAGGTTCAAAATTCCAATTGTTAAAACAGAGGGAGGTCAAGTCGGTTTGGCGTTGCTTATAAGGGTTATTGGTACTGTGCCAATATGAGAATTTCTCCTTTATCAACCCGAACATAAATGTTCTCGTTGAAGATCAAACATCTTGCTATCAAAGCAAACTTTCTCTTGTTTTCAATCGGTTTTTTCGTAACTTCGGCTGAAGACGAGTGTGGTTATTGTGAGGTGGATTTTTTGCTTTCTGAGGAAAAATAAGAGAAATATTTGAAAGTATTGGTTTCTCGTGGCACTCATGTGGCACCGGTAGGTGCCAAATTGGCTTGTTTTAAAAGCAATATTTCATTTTTGAGATGTATGCTAATCTTTTAAGTAAAAAAACCGCATATTATGAAGGACATGTTGATTGGTTAATCGTACAACGTTAGTAGAAATTGAAACTAGAATGTTTTTTGCTACCGTGGAGTAATTTAGTGCTGTGGTTATCTGAAAATTAAATTACTGCCATCAATAAGCATTTCATTATAAATTGAATGGGATCGTAAATGAAAGTTAAAAATATTATTTCTGTGTTTCATAAGCACACAAGTTCAATTATACTTGACATGACACAATGTAATTTCATTGTTCATCATATTAACTTAACGATCAGAATAACTGTTAACTTTTAGACGGAATGCATGTACAAATTTATAATCAAAAGAAAGTAGCAACTTAATTAAAATTCTAATGTTGACTGCAGTATTTGGGTGCAACTATTCAATGTTGAGAGTAGTATTAACATCGAATTGATTAAATTTATAAATAAAAAAATACATTGGGGTTTTGTTTGAAGACTGCCTAATACCAAACTGAAGAAGTTCTTTTCCGTGTTTATTAGAAGAAGAGAAAAGAAATAGGTAGTTGTGAGAATGAGAGGGAAGAAAAGATTGGGGCGATAATTTTAGCAGAAACAATTGCTATCAAAGCCTTTCCCGACGGGGGAGGGTGTAAAGGGCTCTTGTGTGTTGTGCCCTTCATTAGTTAGTGACTAGTGTAAAAGAGAAATTGTTACAATTGTCTTCAAGTTCTTGGTAGTTCCCCGGGGGAAAGATTTATGTTTTGTTTGTTTTACTTGCTTTGCCCTTTGGTACAATTAGAGTGCCTTGATGTAAGCCAAGGCACTATAGGTACGATAACTGAATTTGTATTTTAAGTAAAGTTTTCGTTACTGCGCAACCAGAAAAGAAAATAGCAATAAAAAGATTTCAGATCAAAGGTTCTCGAGCCGCTATTGAGTGAAGTCGGCATCAAAGGTATCGTTAGAACATATCCGAGAAAGTTACAGCAGAAATTACTGTTAATGGTTTATAAATACGCTTCAGTGCCATTTTTTTTCCTATTGTATTTGTTTTTTAACCCTCTCACTAGATCATGAAGAACTTCCATCTAAAATATTTGGAATAAGTATGGGACACATATGTTTCTACGGAAGAAAATTTCTTTTATGAATGTTAGATCTTAAGCCATCTAGAGGGTGTTAAACATTTATAAATAGTTTTCCAAAGGATCATAAATGCGTGTTCTATTGGGTTGATCAGTCTCGAATAACCATAACCACACTGCATGCAAATAACCTCATGTAGATGCTGAGTACATTCTCACACTAGTAGCTAAAAATGTTTCATCGCACCAACATAAAAGTACGTCAATTGCCATGGTACGGCTTCACATTGAAAAAATGAAAATAAAAGCTAGGGTATAAAGCTACAAATTACCTATCAGGAATGTGGCTGACTACTAGGTAAAACTTTCAAGCAGCTTCAGATAGAATCAGCGGTCGGCCTGTCATTGACGATTATTGGAAATACCGTAAAATGGGGTGTATAGGAACAGCTGGGTCAATCGGAACAAAACTTCCCGACCGTACAACGAAATTCTTCATAAATAAACTATTGGGTATTTTTCACCATGAATTTTTTTCTTAGTAAGGTAAGATCATAGGGAGTAGGAAAAAATTACTTTTGTCAATCTGGCAACGCTATTGGCTTCTAAGGAGGGCTGCACGTGGAACGCTAGAAAACATCACATTTCCATAGACTGCAAAACTTCATATGCAAGATCAAACCTTCTTATATTTAAAAACTAAGAGTGGTATGTTTCAATTATACATGTATCTGAACAACAGAATACCGCATTAGAATTTCCATTTTTTATAAATTGTGTCATAAAAATGAAGAATTCTGAAAAATGGCATAGAAAAAATATTTGCGGGGGGAATCGGAACACTTAGTTCTGCTGTTCCAATTCAAACTTATTTGAAGGAAACTGTTTGAAAAATCAAGATTCTAACCCCAATTCTTCTAATCAAGACAAGGATAAGGTTTTATTACTGTTTATCCCTTCTCGTGAGCAACTAGATCTTAGAATGACAAACAGTTGCAGATTTCAAAAGATTTTTTCTCCAGGAGACTTCTTTTTACTTAAAATACGAAGGGGAAAGTCACATAGACTTTATGTAGTAAAAATCCAGCACACAGACAGTGATGAATAAGCGTAAAAAGCTTTCAGGACAAATCCCCGAAACCCAGAGATTTCAAGAAACTAAAGAAAGAGCAGAGTTCATCCCAGGCGATGTTATGAAAAAACTTAAGCCAAGTCACAATTGCTAGTTTTAAGGACAAGTACATATTTGTGGACGACATGAGTGACTTCCATTCATGTTAAATCTTTGTATTTCAATTCAAAAGCATTTCTTAAAATTACTTTTCATTTTTCATAAGTTCAAAATTATTTTGAATTTTGACAAATTATACACGTTTACTGGTATTGAAATTATGCATTTATTTGACAGTAATTGTCTGTTCTTATTCTCCCCCATCAATATTACTCATTTTGTGAGACCTATTACAGGTTAAATTGAAAAAAAAAATAAAAATTTTAACAAGTGTTCCGATTGACCCCTATCAGCGGGACGATTCGGAACACCCATAATTTCCTATATATTTTAATAATAATTTTTCAAAATGCTTTGTCTTCGCTTGGAATATCAAAAGTAAAGCAAGACCGAAATTTTTACCCAAAAAATCAAATTAAAAAAAAATCTTTTAACTACTTTTTTTACAATCAAAGCTGAAAAGTGTTCCGATTCACCCCATTTTACGGTACAGAAGAAATCTATACTATGTGGTCAGCAGCCCCTTCAAAAATATATGAGTCTAAGGAGTTTGTTTATTCATTGAAGCAACATGCTATAAACTCTATTAAAAAAAGGTTACTCAAATTTACAGTAAAATGAAAGTAAGAAGTACGCACTTACCATTTAAAGAAGATGCGTCCTCTCATATGAAAAAAAAAAAAAAAAGCAAAATCACGAACTAGGATAACGCGCACACTATTTGCAATAAAATGACTCATTATTAATTCAGTAAAAGTACCCAAAACGTTACTGCCACTGGTTCACGCATGCATTATGTCCAATTGGGACCTGGACACTTACCCTGTAAGATTTTATTTTTTCTCTGCAAAAATGATTTTGTTTATTTTAGTGAGTTTGTGTTTCTTTTTCTAGGGGACTATTGAACTCCAATGATTAGAACAAATAAAAGAGTAAAATAAAAGTATAAGTAAATAAACTCCTTTAAAACAGAAAGATTATCTTGTATTTTATTTCTCTAGAGCCCCTTTAAATATTTCGAAATATGTTCAAATTTGTGCATAGTTTTATAAAAAAGTAACTATTTTTCAGCGGTTGTTAGTTTTATTCGTAACACCTGAAACTGATTTTACAGGAAATACCATTAAATTAGATGTACCGAGTATTTTATGCACCAAAGGATAACACAAACAAGCCACCTCTAATTAATCTTTTTCAAATGCAACTGACGTTTATTAGATTATTTCCACCAGATCTACTGAACTAATGGATTAAATCAGAAACACATGCATTGATCCAACAATTGTATCGATCTAAAAATCAATCATGTCGTGTTATTTTTGCCAACTTTGGCCGTAAGAAAACTATCAAAAGCCAAAAGAATTTTTAATTTGCTTAAATTACTTGGATGAAGTTCTTAAATTTTTCTTCGGTCATTAAAATTCCGGCAAATGATACTGAAAGCTGTTTATTGGAAACTCATTACGGAGCGTCAAACAACAGAGTAGTCAGAAATTGTTGATTAAATATTCGTGATGGAAAGGATTCAACCAACTTTTTGAGAGCTATCAGTCTTATAATTGTATGATTCATAGCTTCTAGTTTGTGTATTTTTGAATGCACAGCAATCTATATTTTATTTTAACGATGGCTTTTGGTTGTATTTGGCACGATTCTTGTGGTTCGAAGTAAGAATGTATATATATATATATATATATATATATATTAAAATAGCAAGTATATATATCTAATATATAAAATTCTCGTGTCACAGTTTTCGTTGCCATACTCCTCCGAAACGGCTTGACCGATTTTGATGAAATTTTTTGTGCTTATCCAGTATCTATGAGAATCGGCCAACATCTATTTTTCATCCCCCTAAATGTTAGGGGTAGTCCACCCCTAAATTTTTTTTTGTTCGCACATAACATTTGATCTTCTAAACCGATTTGAACGATTTTTTTTTAATCGATAGCAGATGGTGTAACTTGGGTACCATGTACAAATATGACGATATTTGTTCACTAGAAAAAAAGTTATGATCGAAAAACTAACATTTCATGTCATTTAAAACAATATGTGTTATCGTAAATCCTTGCTTCAATGAGCGACCCGATGGTCAAGTGATTATGCGCGTCAGGTTAAAGTTCCTGATGGAATGAGATCGAATCCAGGCCCGCAAGGATTTTTTCGAATAGCTGCATGGTTTTTTTTTTTTTTTTTTTTTAAAGATTTTAATGATTGTAAGGTCCTTATGCAGGTACATCCTCCCATGGGAATGTGCCCCATTTTTTTTATGGTAAAAAATGACAGTTTTGGTCGGATCTTTGTTAAAATTGGCAAAGGGGTCCTTCTATGCTGTAGAATTTTCTTATGGACGTTTGCGCCATTTTAGGGGGCTTTGAATCGATTGTGGCAATAAATGGTTTTTGATTTGCGGCACTTATATTATTTTTTCAAAAATTATATACACTATCAATTATATTATGTTAATTTTTGTACCTTTATAAAATTCTGTATTTTATACCTTGCATTTACGTCAAATTCAGGGTAAAATTAAAAGTCAAAAATTCTGAAGAAGATAAATATATGTTAAAAATTAAAGTAACTATTTTTTGTAATTTTCATATTGGTTGTGACCAAAAAACATCATTACAAACAAATAAAATGTATCAAACACAATGAGTGTTGAGTTATTAGGCAAAATCTGCTGTGTAAAGTTTTTTTTCACTGCGAGAGGGGGGGGGGGTATGAACGACCATTTAAGTGACACAAATTTTTAAAAAATAAAGGTTGGATCTCCAATTATCTTGCTTCGTAATTTGAACCCACCCCGGCTGTGCAACGGTAAGCGATTAGTCATTCAAAAATTAATGAAAAACGTGATCGAAGCCAGGATTTTAAATGGCAAGTTCAGAGGTGAAAATATATTCATACCACGGATTCCTATTATACCTACAGATGTGCCAATTCAATTCAAACGTATTCAGTTTCCGATTAAATTGGCATTTGCAATGACTATCAACAAATCCCAAGGTCAAACGATGTCTGTTTGTGGCTTAGATTTGAGAACACCATGTTTTTCACACGGACAATTATACGTGGCATGCTCTCGAGTGGGTAAACCATCCAGTTTGTTTGTGTTAGCTAAAGATGGACTAACAAAAAATATTGTTCACGCTATAGCATTAAGAGATTGATATTGTTTAATAGTGTTACTGTCGTAATTGTTTAATTAATGATATATAATTTTAAGGAATAAATTATAATAACTTAAAAATAATGTTTGCGTTTTGTTATTTTTATATTCCCTCATCGTTCACAGCGCTACATGCTTATTTCACGCATATACCACATTCTTACATACATACAATATACACATTCTACCATACATACATACATACTTACAATAAGTAAGCTATTTTTTGTCTACACTAGAAATTACTAGGAAATTATTTATATGGCAAAACAACGATTGCCGGGTCAGCTAGTATATATATATATATATATATATATACTTGCTATTTTAATATTCCAGGGTACCTTGCACGTGCTGCAGAATCGACGTACAAGTGACTTGCGGGTCCGCCACAGTTCGTTGGTGAATCCGTCGATCCAAGCGGTCTGACGTCACTCTGGCTGCACCTGCACCCCTCAATGTGGCTACATTTCCTCTTTCCAACCATTTCCGACACAGCCGATGCACAGTGCTTGCATCCATGTGGGTATCAGCTGCAATTTGACGTATGAACCAACCTCCCCTTCTCAGTCCGATCACCATACCCCTTGTAAAGTCGTCAATATGCTGGAAGTGTCTTCGTTGAGGACGGCGTGGCATTTCCTCCTATCACACGTATCCTTCGAGACAAAAACCAAATTTCTCCGATAATTAGTCTGGCAGAAAAACCAACATGAACATAGCCCACTTTTCAACTTCATTCTCTTATATCTTACTTCACGTGCTTCGGAGAGCTACGCATTTCATATCATTTTCATAACTCAGTGACGTGCGTCTACGGTAAAATTTGCATGAATTTCTGACCACTCCTTCTTGGTGTTGCATTTTCAATGTCGAGCAGTGTACATAGTTTAGTTGAATATGTCAAAAGAATATAGCAAATGCAAGTTTAACCCTTTAAGGGCCATGGGTTCTACTTTAGGTCTCCTTAATAATTTTTTCTGCTCCTCAGTAATTAATATTAACTTTTTGAAATTAACTTGAGTTCAATTTTTAAGTTCCTAGTTTCATTGGTACTTTTTTCCAAAATTCTGGAAGGTAAATTCACCCAGTAAAATATCTAAAAGCGGAATTGTACGTCGCGGCCGCTCAAAGGATTGAAAACTTTGGAAGGTTATCACCCACAACCCATCTACCCTTTTTTAAGTGGAACTCTTCGCGAGTGCTAGGCGCGGTTTTAGGACGGACAGTAGCTATCATACCACTTTTATGTTGTTCGAATACATAGGGAACTACTTCGAAGTTGTGTAAAATTATCTCACGGGCAACTTTCAAACTCAGCATTTAAATTTAAGCAGTTATTCTATTTTAGTGATTAGCAATCATGATTATTACGACCAATGTCAAAAAATTCTTGAAGTCGTTTTATCACGTAAACATATTCTTTTTTTAAACTGTAACATAAAAAAAAACAAAATACTTTTCTTCATACTTGAATTTAGTAAGAATGTTCGGAAGAAGAATTTTTACCCAACATATAATCGAATGTTCGTTTTGTGCTTGTCACTGACACATGCTTTCAAATTTGAAGTTATGGTTCGATGACTTTCGAAACGCATGGCTTTCTAGCTTTTTGATCACTACTTAGTTACACTCGAATATTTCTCTGACCAATAGCGAGTGTGTTGCGGTCAAGAACAAAGTCTGGATCTGAGGTATAATGTCAAAGTCGTTGACAGCCAAATCTTTGCAATACGCTTGTGAATGGAAAAAGCTTTTAAAAAGATTTTTCATTTTAAGCAAAATGTTCTTATATCTTTTTCCGCGTGGACAAATGACTACATTTTACTTTGGAATATTTTGTACCACATTCATAGCGTTTGATTAAGAATTGATTTTACTCAAACTAACATTTTATTCCTGAGCTTAATTTGTGTTAAGAAGAAAAGCGGACTTTCTTAGTAACATTTTTACGAATGAGAGAAATTATGTGTTATTATTATTATTATTATTTTGGTTAAAAAAAGAGGCAAGTGCACTGTTTTAAAAGTTCTGCTACGCTCTGATTACGGATTTCCTTCTTTAAAGAGCATTTTTTTTTTAAATCAAACTTTAAAATTTCTTTGGGACGTACAATATGAAACTGCTTTTAGTAGGCACTTTCAAAACGTTACTCATCCCATAAATTTCTTTTCACAAGTGAAACCATTGGATCACTGTTAATTATGCTTAAAAAGAAATGTCAACGGTAATATTAGAAATGAATAAAATCTCTGCGTTTATCGGATAAGGAAATCCAATACCATAAGAGACAAGTATAATTTGGCTGAGGTAGCTTGATGCTTGCCCTTGAACAAATTCATTTATGCTTGGGTTGAAAAAGGCAAATTCTTTGCTTGTCACAACATCAAAACTCGTTATATGAGCACAAAGCGCTCATTGGTCAAAATATTCTCTTTCAATTGCATTGCAAATTATATTATCTATTCATTATTTTACTATTCGTGTGGTTCCTTGGTTAGTGTTTTAAAAGCTTTATGATTTCAAATTGTATTTTATTTAACTTTTGTTGGGGCTTTTATCAATCTAAACTTTTTGGGATGCGTCCACACAAGCTTCTTTAATGTTTACAAAAGCAGTAGTGTACTATTTGATACATTAAAAACAATTTATTTCAACACGTGTGCTTTGAGGTTACAAATTTTAATAAACAAGCTGGCATATCATTGAGAAAAATATATAGGTGAATTTCGACTTTTACGTTTTAGTGCTCGTAATAAATCCCTGATCGATTCGGAGCAGTCATTCAAGAGATTGTAATAGTGTTAAGAAGTTGATTTTGTCATTGAAAATTTATCTTTCAAATATATACATTTACATATTCTTACCACCTTGATAAAATTAATAATTTTATTTTTGAAAATACGAACTTCTCTTAACACTCAAAATAATATTTCGTGAAACAAGTTTTTTGGAAAAAGAAATATACATTAAAACCAACATTTCAAATAAAAGTCCCAACTACAGCAGTACATAGTTATGTTGCTAATCATCATGCTGCGTAAATTTGAACTTTCAAATTTAATTTATTACATTGCATAGCCACTGTTAGTTCTGAACGTCATATTTTATTTGTCGTTCATTTAAATCTAGAAATAGTTTTCAAATATGATAAATATTTTTATCTTTTGTGAATATGGTAAAAATTTTAGCTTCCCATGCATTGGTGAGTCTTGTGTTGAGCGTGTGAAATCGGGTAACTATTGTTTTAACTAATTGTTTTTTAAATCTATACGTCTACATTACTGTAATGATAGTAATCATTATATCGTGCAAGATATTCAGAATACTTTGTATTATCAAGTTTAACCCTTTAACGCCAGGTGTGCCGAATTCGGCACATACCTCCAGAATCATTTTGCTTCAGTTGCTAAGTGAGTTATTCCACAATAGAACAGTGTGACGTTTTCAGCACATTCGTATCTGCCGGCAGCAGTTAAGTCATTAAAAAATAGGTAGGTGTGCTTCCTATGGCCTCCCTTGATTGAGATTTGGAAGGAAAAAATTGTTTCCTTAGGTAAAAAAATTGTTGTCCAGAAAGAGTTAAATGATGGGAAAAAATAAAAACTTTTCACCTAGCATAAAACTGAAATAAAAATATAAGCAGCTGTGTGTGTGTGATCTCGCCGTCACTTTCCGTTAATATTTTCCTAGCATTGAAAAAGTAGCGCTGCGAACCGTAGCTGGCACAAAAGAATATTGTGACGTTTTCGGCACATTCGTATCTGCCGGCAGCAGTTAAGTCTTTAAAAAATAGGTAGGTGTGCTTCCCATGGCCTCCCTTGATTGAGATTTGGAAGGAAAAAAAATTGTTTCCTTAGGTAAAAAAATTGTTGTCCAGAAAGGGTTAAATGATGGGAAAAAATAAAAACTTTTCAACTAGCATAAAACTGAAATAAAAATATAAGCAGCTGTGTGTGTGTGATCTCGCCGTCACTTTCCGTTAATATTTTCCTAACATTGAAAAAGTAGCGCTGCGAACCGTAGCTGGCACAAAAAATCCATTTCGATCAGAATGGCATGAGGGATTTCCATACATTTTCTGCCGTTTGGAAACTTTTTCTCCCCCATCCCAAGAAGTGTCACCGAGCAGCCAACGCGGAAAGAAATGACCTCGGAGGAAGCCCAAGTTGCTGAAGGATTATAAGAACAAAGAACAGGATAAATCCCTGGCAATCGGGCCACGTTGGGAAGAATATCTATCTATCGATGAAGAAATCCATCACACATGAAACGTTTTCATGCTGGGAAGCGCAGCAAGACCAAAATGTGATGGAGGACCTGGAAAGGGGAATGTGACGGGGATCTTCGGGGACCGCGGGATTGCTTTTTGGAATTCCAGAACAAGAAACGAAAAACGCTTATGGAGAGGAAGGTTCACAAATAAATAGAAACTTCAAAGGTGTCATTCTTTAAAAAAAAGCAAGTTTGGAGAAGAGGTCAGGAAGAACTTTCTTCCTGTCCTCCTGAGGATACTTCTTTTCTTGAAGCATTTAGCTGCTGTCCACCAAAGCTCTGAACTTTTTCGCGTTGTGGCAGACGTAACGATTTTTTTTTTTTTTAGTTTTCTTTCAAAACTTATTGGGCTGAAACTTGTTGGTTCACAACATTTTTTTGCTTGAAGCTTAGATAACGTTAATATAAAATTGCAATGTGATTGAACTAATTGTGTTTTACAGATTTGATGTATTGTCTATATGTACCTATTAGTTTCAATTAAAGGTATTGTCTACCCAGAGGCGTTCCAAACTTTATTTTTGGGAGGGCGATCTTATTATACGGATGGAAACTCTTAATTTTACAGAATGAAAAAATATGAATTTGCTTTTACCTATGTCTAATGGGAAGAGACAATAAAAGCATCAATAAAAACTATATAGTCTAAAAAAAAAGTTTCAATACTGTCTGCGAAATTTCCGAATCATCAGAGAAAAATTGCCGACTTAGGACTTGTTGGAAAGTCATAGTGACTTTCCATGGCCTCTCATCTACCTCACCCGGTATCTACCTCATCGTCAAGTTAGAGAAGTATTACTGAAACATTTTTTAATCCTTTGAAATTTGCTGAAGAGCTTCATTGTAAATATAAATAATGGAACATAAAAAATAAATAAGGAACTGTCGCACCATAGTTCCGTTTATAAAATAGCAAGTCTATTGTCGTTTTTGTCTTGTGCCAGCTAGGCTGGCAGTTTTGGGGTGCGCTGCTTCACTTTTCCAACTGTACTATAATTTGGTGTGAAGTCCCACTTCCACAGTACACGCATGCCGTAGAGACCCGTTTATCGGGTAGGCAACCTTTCACAGCACAACAACTCATTCACCCAAAGAAAGGAAAAGAACAGGAGAAAGAGCGTACATCCATGCCCAAGCCGGGATTCGAACCCGGCACCACTCCATCCCGGTCAGACTTCTCTGACTACTGGACGAGGTGGTCGGCAGCACGTCTATTTCCGTATAAGAGTAGCCCAATGATATGAAAACCGATTGGGCACACGCGCACACACACACATTAATTAATCGCATTTTTAAAACTTCTGAGACTTTGAAAATTCTACAGTGAAAAAAAAAATAGAGCAATAATTAGGGTTTTTTTTTATTTATCGCTATGTTTTAAAAAATGACAAAGAGTTTTAACACAAAATTAGTAAAATTCACCGGTAGTGAAATAAATAAAAGAAAATATGGTATTGAATTTTTAAAAGAGAAGTTGGCAAGTACTCACTAATATTTTACAAGTTCTGTATCATTAAATTAATTTAAGAATGAAATAACTTTCAATTATTGTAGTGACATAACTGAATGCTTCATACGGTTAGTATTGAGTATTGAAAATAACTTTCATAAGACGTGCCTTCATTATTTAAACCCAGAAATGACTTCTTTTCTTGTACAACCATTACAAAACAAAAATAAATACTAATTAGTGAAATTAATTTGAAACAGAGTCACTACGCTAAAACTGCTGTGTAACACTAAGAACCCTGAAAGATATGGAGCATAGTAAGGATGCACCGATTAATCGGCAGTACCGATTAATCGGCCATAATCGGCCACTTTGCCGATTTTTAATAATCGGCAAAATCGGACCGATTAATCTTCTGAATTTTTTTTTTCAAATATTATTCTTTAAAGTATATTTTCACTAGGAAACTATGATGAATAATTTTATTAACAGTAATAATAATCCTCACAGTTGATATAAAGTTTTTTTTAAATGAATTCTCCTACTTTGAATAAATATACATAGACAATGATGCAACATTTTTCATGTGACGATAGTTTTCTCCTTAGCACAGTGCTTTCAGATAACCTCTAATTTTCAAAGAATAAAAGTATTGAATTAAATTGCTACTGATTACTAAAATATATGAATTAAAAGCACTCCTAAACTGTAGTGTTCACCACATACTCCCCCACTCCTCCTTTTTTTATAAATTTTTATTTCCAATTAACGTAACTAACAATGTGTTAATAATATTATTGACACCAATATGAAAATTGGTTCTAAGAAATTTGATAAAATATTGAAATTATTTTGTGAAAACTAGGAAAATGGAAAAAAATCTTCTCCCAGAAATAAATTACTTACTATTTCTAAACTTGGAATTGTATAAGAGATAAAAAACAGTGATGTTAAAATTGGTAGTAGAAACATAATTATCCTTGTCATTAATCGGCTCAGCCGATTAATCGGCCGATTATCAACAGCCGATTAATCGGTAATCGGTATTCGGCCAATTTGCTTATCGGAGCATCCCTAGAGCATAGTATAATATTACGTGCATTTATTACATGTTTAATGCTAAAACTCCAAACATGTGCAGAAACCAAAGCTTCGGTATTCGGCGCTTCGCTCAAACCCCGCTTCCCTAAGTAGCACACTTCGTTTTTTAAAGGTTGTAAAATGGTTATTAACGTTGTAACAACCGCTTAAAAACGTTTATAAAACGTTTAAAGGTTATTTGTGCTACCTGGGTCGCGACATCTCTAGTTTTCATGTTACTTTTGCTATTCTGCCGTGCCAAGCGCAAAAGTGGTATCTGCAGTCGAGCCCAAACTGAGATGTAACTCTTTAAAGTTTTGCGCCACCATATTTTTGAATCAGATGAAACTTTTCCAGAATTTTTTTAAATATTTCAGGCTCTCAAACAACCATTTAATTTTGTATTTAGGTAAAATACGTCACAAAGAGCCACTTGGTGGCACTAACTCAATTTTGTTAAAAAATGCAGATACCACTTTTGCGCGTAGCACGGCAGTATTATCCAAAGAAGAATTTAAAATAGGCATAAAAAATACAGAACTGTAAAAACGAAAGCAATTTATTGAGGGGTCAAGGATAAAATTCAACTCTTTATTTTGTACACTTTTTGAAAATGTGTATCACCTACTATTTCAAAGAAGGAATAACACCCCGGGATTTGGTATATTCCCGGGAATAAACCGAATTTTTAGGAAGGAAATTTTGAAAAATTTTGGTAAATTACAAGCAGTTTGAATGAACATTTTTTTTTTTTTTTTTTGATTTTAACTTCCTCCTTCACGATTTAAATTCTTATTGTTTTTTGCTACTGTAAATCTAAATTTATTAATTTTTCTCTTAATATTTCGTTTGAAACGATCTGTAACAAGCAGGATAACCAGTCTTGCAGTTAATTGAACTGCACAAATAGATATTCTTATCTGGTTTTTTAATTAAGTATTTAAATGATTGGTTTGAACGTGCTATTTTCTTAAACAATACTAACCCAAGTCAAACCATTCATAATACCCGATGTGAGGTAATGATTGCTTTGCTTACGTACTTCTCAAAAAACAACCACAATTATTATTATTATTATTACATGATGCAAAAGAAAAACTTAACTAATCATATTTCCAGCTTTTACTCAATTATACTTAAGCCAACAGCTTGCTATTGAGAACGTACAATAATATTTAGGCATTATATCAGAAAATGATCTTATATAGTCATGTTTTAAATCTAATATCAACGTGAAAAACCATCGAATTTGTTAATTCTAAAAATTCTCAATGTTCCCCAAAGTTTCGGGTTTATTCCCCATAACTCCCGGGTTCAGTCCAGGTGCTAAAAATCTGTGTTATTATTATTATTATTATTATTATTCATATTAGGTATCACCACCCTAGAGCTACAAGGTCACATTTAAATTAAAATAAGATCTTGGAAATGGGCATAAAACTGATGCTAAGCTCAGCTCGCGTAATTAAAATGTACCAAACACGAATATATCTTTAAATTAAAAATATTTTAAATCATGCAATGTAAATCTGCTTTTTGTTGAACTGCAGTTTGAAATCTCGCATTTGGATTTCTTATATCCGGAAAATGTTTTTTGTTCAGTTTAGCGCTGATTTTTTTTTTCCTTCAGCTGCTACTCTTTACGATGAGCAAATCCCTAGACAAAAGAAACAATAATTTTAGGAAATGAAAAGCAGGACATTCTCGCATCGTGTTTCGGTGGAAATAAAATGCTTTTCCGGAAAATTCAGTAGGAAAATAAACGTGAAAGAACACGCGGAAAGGGAAGGAGAAAAAAAAAAAGCTAAAAAGAATAGAAACTCATTTTCTCAAAAAGAGAACTTTTGCGAACCTACTGATTGTATGCAATTGAAGGCTGAAGAAAGTTGCTAGGCGGCTTATCTGCAAAAATATCGAAATCGAGAAGCTGCAGCTGCCCAGTATCATTTAGCTGACGGAAGAGGCAGAAAGCTCGTCATAATTTACGGAAAATGCTGCACGCTGAAAAGGCGAAAAAGCCATGAAAATTTTCATTCAGAGAGTGGATTACAAGGTTGGATCCATGTGCTACTCTTCAAGTTACAAACGCAGCGAACAAAAGAGCAAGGAACCTGGAGTCGAGAGGATTACTCCACTGGCGGCAATAACACTCGTTGGGAACTTATCGATTGGAGCAAATGTCTAGATTTATTTACAAAGCTTGAAAAAATAAGCGAAAAAGTTGCAAAGGTTTCACCTAAAATGTCACTCCTACAGATCCTATTCAATCTCGTTTTACCTTCGGAAACTATTTTTCCCATTTGTATTCCGTTTTCTTTTCTTTTTAACTTGTTATCTTTTCCATACTTTGGATATATGAGCGTATAGCGAACAACTAAGGCTCTGCGTGGTGATATCATCCAAGAAGAATTGTTAAATCCGAGTAAAAAAGAAGAAAAGAAATTTTTTCGTCGATAACTTGTTGGGGTTTTTTGAAACGTGAAAGAAGGACTCATAAGTTCACTTGAGGAGGAAAACGCAAGGCTTTTATAACATCATTTTTTATTATTTAGTATTAATGTCTTCTAATATAGTAAATGAAAGATTCATTGTAGTGGATAAGAACATTGATTATGATCAAATAACGTATTGCTCTTTTTATGCTGTAGAAAACATGAAATATGACACCTCGCACAGTCGATGCTAGTTACGATTAATGGAGGAAAAAAAAGCAACACATTTAATTTAAATTTAATGAATGACTTATAAGTGTGTATTACTTCATAAGATTGAGGTGGAAAAAAAAACAAGATTGCATTAGCAATCTGTTTGTGATCTCTAAAGTGCTTCCTTACATCAGAACGATACAGAAAAATGTCAAAGCAGTTGAAGAAAATGTATCTGAACTTTTTTTCCAAACAAGCTGCAATATATATTTTAGTAGAGTACTCGTCCATAATGTAATGTGAGCAATGTATCTTCTCAAATGTTTTATTTAATTCAAGTGTACTGTAGTAACCTTGACTTAAACTTACAGGGTGGATTTATACTTGCTAATTTAAAAAAAAAGTGAAAACTTTAGCTTTTCTAGCTGTTGAAACATTATTTAAGAGTGGCATACTGCCTATTAATACGAAGCATGCTTATCCAGTTTGAGTGAGTATTATCAGCTTCGGAGCATCTTATTTGAGTTTAAAAATTTCTTACAGCGTATATTTAGTGATGCACATTCTAAAACGCTCTGCTCTGCACTTGTTCAACAGTAAATAATAGAGGATTTAAATATATTCTTTTGGAGATAACTTCATTTCCTACATTGCATTTTATTTTTCAAGCATGTGCAGTGCACATGAGTTAAGCATTTGACGATCTAACAGACAGACATAAGTTCGCGTATAAACAAGCATTATTTATGGAAAAAACGAGAAAACATATAGAACACATATATGGTATCTATTGTTTTTGAATTTGTATAGGCAGCTGTGCATACTAATCATTTTATGTTACGAAATGTCGATGATGATGTGAGGATGCATAGTTGGGACATGAGAAGTTTCATTATAAAATTTAAGTTTTTTTTTCCCGAACATTGCTAATGATTTTTGTTTGAAAATTACACACATTATGCAGCAAAGTTATTTTTCAGATCATAGTCAAAGCTGGAGAATCAGTAATAATATCATTTATTGCTATAACTACTGTTTAATGGAATCACCGTCGTTGTAAATAAAATCGAGATTTTCGATATTCCCCAAACGTTTCTATTAAATTTGCTCAAAGATTGGAAGTCTTTATAAGCAGCTGAAAGATACTTATTTGACAACTCACCGTAGCTGAATTCTAAGTCATCTACGTGTTTTCAGCAGTTCTTCCTTTAGCTCAATATATTTCCAGAGTAGATGTTTAGTAGCATTTTGATCTTCCATAAAAATTGGCAGTAAAGAGTTTAAAATATCATTTTCTTTCCTTTTCCATATAAGAAGTGCAAAGAGTGAATATATGTCTTCTTGACAGCTATTCGACTCAACATTTACTTGCAACTGGAAATACGACATAAGAAGTGAGTCGCCTGCATTTGAATAATAAAACAATGACTATTGCTGCCACTAGAAACATCGGCGGTGAAGAAATTGCTCGTTACATTTGTCTATCATTTGTCAACGTAAAAGTATGGATGCAATATCTTTTGCATACTACAATATAGGATTCTCCATGTTATATAATAGTTTTTCACTTCGAAGAAGCAAAATGTTTCTTAAACCTTACGATTTTTAGAAACTTGCTGCTTTACTTTATTATCGAGAGTTGTAATGTACATATTTTTATTTTTTTTCATCATCCTAAGACGTTGGAAAATCAAAATAAATAAAATGATTAAATTAAAAATGCATAAATAAACGAAAGGGTGACATTCTTCACTATTATAAAAGTTCATTAACATAAATTATACTTGAAAAAAATGTACTGATTGTTACGTTTAGAAATGAAAAGTACTAAATTGCCATTAACGAATTTAATGATTACTGCTTAAATGCGCGAACTGTTGTCTCAAATAAAATAAGTAATTTCCGATTAAAGGAAAAAAAATGCATTTGTTAATGGCGTGAAGAAATTGCCCCGTGAATGAAAGATCTGGTATTTAAAGATCGATTCTGATCATAAATATGCTCAGAATTGTTCAGAAGCCCTCTTAAGCTAGTTTTGATGCTAATAATAAAAATTAAAAAAAAAAAAAAAACGCTATTGCTTATAGACTTCAGAAAAGTGTTTTGTAGACGCTGTAACCATCTTGCATACACTTTATAGATATGTCGTCAGAGGTTTATGCAGGAAAAAATATTAAGTCTAAAAAAATTACGTTATTAAATTTATAAAAATTTTATGTAGATAATAGCAGATAATACACTGCTCGACATTGAAAATGCAACACCAAGAAGGAGTGGTCAGAAATTGATGAAATTTGGAAGAAGACAGAGACAGCGTGGAACAATAAGTGATATTTATTTCAAAATAAATAAGCAAAATTTAGAGCGAGGACGGCGTCGGCTTAGTAAGAAGAAGGACCACCGCGGACAGCGATGCACGAAGAAACACGTCTAGGCATGGAGTCAATAAGCCTGAGGATGGTGTCCTGAGGGATGGCACTCCATTCCCTTTCAACCATTTGCCACAGTTCGTCCTCTGAACGAGGCAGTGACAGGTTCTGCAAACGGCGTCCAATCACGTCCCACACATGTTCGATTGGTGACAAGTCAGGAGAGTATGGTGGCCAGGAAAGCATCTGTACACCTCGTAGAGCATGTTGGCTGATTCGAGCACTGTGAGTCCGGGCGTTATCCTGTTGAAAAGTTGCATTTGGCAGACCCTGAAGGTAGGGGATTGCCTCCGGCCGCAGTACATTATCTACATATCGTTGGGCCGTCATAGTGCCCCGAATACGAACTAGAGGTGATACGGAATTGTATGCAATAGCGCCCCAAACCATTATGCCATGTTGTCGCGCTGTGGGGAGTTCCACAGTTACTGCCGGATTCGATCTTTCTCCACGTCGACGCCACACACGTATGCGATGACTATCGCTGGACAAACAGAAGCGGGATTCATCTGAGAACACTACGGTTTGCCATTCTGCCATCCACGTTGCTCTGGTCCGGCACCATTCCAAACGTTGGAGTCTGTGCTGTGAGGTCAATGGCAGTCTTCTTAGCGGGCGCCGTGATTGCAGGCCACGTGCAACCAGTCAACGGGAAATGGTTCTGGTCGACACAGGAACATCCAGGGTACCTTGCACGTGCTGCAGAATCGACGTAGAAGTGACTTGCGGGTCCGCTACAGCTTGTCGGTGAATCCGTCGATCCAAGCGGTCTGACGTCACTCTGGCTGCACCTGCACCCCTCAATGTGGCTACATTTCCTCTTTCCAACCATCTCCGACACAGTCGATGCACAGTGCTTGCATCCATGTGGGTATCAGCTGCAATTTGACGTATGGACCAACCTCCCCTTCTCAGTCCGATCACTATACCCCTTGTAAAGTCGTCTATATGCTGGAAGTGTCTTCGTTGAGGACGGCGTGGCATTTCCTCCTATCACACGTATCCTTCGAGACAAAAACCAAATTTCTCCGATAATTAGTCTGGCAGAAAAACCAACATGAACATAGCCCACTTTTCAACTTCATTCTCTTATATCTTACTTCACGTGCGTCGGAGAGCTGCGCATTTCATATCATTTGCATAACTCAGTGACGTGCGTCTATGGTAAAATTTGCTTGAATTTCTGACCACTCCTTCTTGGTGTTGCATTTTCAATGTCGAGCAGTGTATCAATAGACATTCTTTTTTTTTTAATACATTTTATACTCATTTTCTGTAAAAAAAACTTTGGTCTGAAAAATATTTAAAAAACTCCAAAAGTGTTCTCTCTCTCAATTTGTTAAAATAAGGGAACGATGTCGAAGATTACATTTTATAATAGTACTCCTCATAGAAATGTGCTTCAAGGCAGTAACCTCATTTTAAACAGCAGTGATCACAACCTTAATCTTTCATCACATCAAAAACAAAACGCTGAATTGAATAACACTCCTATTGGACAGTACAATAATTAAGAATCATTCGTTTTTTAACCACCAATACAAAAATTCATGGAATAAAAAATCTCTATCTTCACTTTCAACCAAAAAAAAAGGGCGAAAAGTACAACCTGCGGAAAACCATTAAATGTTTTTCCTCGTTCTTCAAAAAAGCCAGTCCAAGTAAAAACCGATTTTCCGCCAGGTCTTAATTAGAGTCGGTTGAGAGGAATCCATTTCCAGAAGTATCGGGTGTCCATCGACCGGTAGGTGTTAGCGTCTCTACCCAATGGATATTTATCGAGGCTGAGTTCTCTCGAATCCCCTGGAGAGCCCAGGCTTGGGCTTTTCATCTTCATCTAGGAGGCTATCCGTGTCAGGGGTTGACCCCTCTTTTCCCAAGGCCCTGTGTCTCCTATTTAATGTCTGTGCTTTGCGAGAGAAGGGTTTCACTCAGCAGGAGAGATCTTCCGCAGGTTGATGAAAGGTTCGCTCTTCCTCTCCTACGGATGGAGTTAATGCTCTCACCTATTCTGACGATTTTTTTTTATTGTTTTAGTGCTTATTGTTTTACATGATGTGATTGTGTTGTTTGTTTTGGGTTTGGAAGTTTTTGAGATTTTAAAATTGTAAATTTTGATATAAAATATTCCGTTTGGTTTAACTCTTTAGGGCTGTAAGCTTAGCTTTAGAGTAGATATTTGCAACGTTTAAAAAAAAAAAATAAATAAAAAAATAATAAATAAATAAAATAAATAAAGAAATTTAAAAAAAAAAGAAAAAAAAAGAAAAACATAACTTTCTTTTTTTTGCGAACATTAAGAGTCTTAAGTTAATGGCATGGATAAAATATAATTTGTAAATTATTTGCATTGGATAATGTATAAAATAAAGTTTGAGCTTAAATGACACATACTTGTCATGGCTTTTAAGTGGGTTGGCGTCATAAAAAATATTCCATTCTCTGAAAAATATACTAATATTTAACAATGTTTGATTCAAAGAAAAATGGAGCAATTGTTCTAGAATTTCCTTTTTCGTAGATGCTTATGCATTTCAGAGATCTTATTAACTCATGAGCTAGACACGATTTATTTTTTGGCAATTCTATCTTCGTCGCCAAAGGAGTAATTTCGATCCCATTGAAAAATAGTGATTACGCTTAAAAAATCATAACCCTAAATTATTGCAATTTTTTGAAAACAAATTTTGCAATTGTTTAGCGTTTGATGCTCCATAAACCCTACCTGGTGAATAAATCCACGGGTTTCATCGGTTTCACATTTAAGAAGGAATTTAGTCTTTTGCGAATTAGCTTGCAGTACGAAGTAGAATTTCGCTGTTTTGCGTAGTATCTCTAAATATAGTCCTGAAATTGGTCTCCACTTTCTTTTACTTAGAAAGTGATACACTTGTCAGAGAAATTCATTACAAATCATAGTATATTTATCATTAATGAGAAGCTGCCAGTTTCAGAGATTCCGTAATAATTTTGAATATTAAAAAATATTTCTGCCGAGCAAAGATTTGTCACCTATATGGCACAGATGTAGAGGACACAAATACCTGGAAAACTATATGTTTCTAGTTTGATATGCATACCCCGCCCCAAATAGCAATGTTTATTTTTTCTTTTCAAATAAATGACAGTATATTTCTGTCAAGACATTATACGTATATGTTGTTTTTTGCACTGCAAAAAATAAACTGTTGCTTTTACAGTATAATACTGAACGCAGAGGTTTCAGTTAAAACTGTAAATGAACAGTAATAAAACTGTAAAATTAGCAATTTTACAGTTTATTACCATAAAATTGGCTGTATTGTATTGTAAAAACAACAGTATAATACTGGAAGCAGATGTTTAAGCTTAAAACTGTAAAATGAACAGTAACAAATTGTAAAACAAGCAATTTTAGTTTATTACTGTAAAATTAGCAATTTTACAGTTTATTACTGTAAAATTTCTATAAAATTAGCTGTATTTTACTGTGAAAAAAATTTGAAGGGCCAGGGGGAAGAAAGATGAAAGTGACCAAACAGCGATTTCGAGAAAAACGAAGAACAAAGTTTGATTCTTTGTAACTTCTTGTGTAGTTAATAGAGTTTTCATGCACATTTCGGTCGATTCCCTCCCGTTGTTCTATCATATGATATTACTCCTTCATAGCCCAGATAGCACTAATATCTCAAAATTGACGAAAAAGTGACTTTCATCATTTTCCCCCTGGCCCTTCATTTAATTTTACAGTGTGCCCGCTTCTTTATACATTAAAAAATGTAATGAAATTTTGTACATTTGATTGAAATAATGAAAAGGATATGGTTTTTCGTTGCTGTTCCACAAACCTAGAATACATGTTCATTTTAGTTTACTTGCTGATACTTTTATAAAAAGCTAATATAGTAAATAAAGTTGTATAAAAATTTCAAATAAAGCCATGCACACATTATTTCGATATTCAGAGGGGTCCGCCTCCCCAAGTACGACGGCGCATCCTCTTAAATATCTAAGGCAACCTCTCCAAATCAAGACTCAATAGATGAGATCGAAGATCCAGAAAAAATACCCCGCAAATAAAAAGTTTTAATTTCGCCCTCTGTGCTATAATCAACCGCCCCTTGCCCGAAATTACTTGCATTCTTCGAGCTCTATAGCTGAAATGACAATCCATTATGAAACACAAGACATGTTATCTTACGTAAAACTACACTGTAAAAAATGAACAGTATAATATAGCAGTTTTTACAGTATAATATAGCTCGTTTTATAATATTAAACTATAAAAATTGCTAACTTTGCAATAATAAAATGTAAAATTGCCACTTTTAAAGTACTAAACAGTAGAATTGCTAATTTTACAATAATAAACTGTAAAATTGCTAATTTAACTCTGCTGCCAGTATTATACTGTTGTTTTTACAGTATAATACAGTTAAATCTTACGGCAATAAACTAAAATTTCTTACAGTAAGAAACTATAAAATTGCTAGTTTTGCAGTTTATTATTGAGTATTTTACAGTTTTAAAGCGGAACAAGGGCTGCCAGTATTATACTGTAAAAACAACAGATCATTTTTTGAAGTGTATATTATGCTACTGTTTACTTTACTGCTGCTAAAAATAAAATATTTATTATTGCATGAATGAAGTCCATTTCTATTTATATACGATGGAAAAGAATTACAAGCTGAGCCAAGTGATATGCTACATAATTATGGAAAGGTTAATATAAACTATTTACTGAGGTTGACAACTCTTACATTTTTAAGTTAACTCCTTCCAAATCCTAATTATTTGAATCAAAATTTAAACCAAATTGAATAAAAAAAAACACTGTGCTAAATATGATCAATGAGTTATAATGCTATCCCAATAGTTAGTCGCTGAATTGCCGCTCTATTTTCAGATGGGATATATCTGTCATGGCACTGGACTAATTACGTATTTATTTGTTATCATTTTGGTAACATGAACAAATGGATTAAAGACAATGAACAGGAGAAATTTGCCTTCTCTAATTTCATTTATAAACGAGATTGTTGTTTATTACGTGGGTTTAATCCTTTGGGATTCTGGTTCTTACCGAAACAAAGTCTCTACTTGTTTAATGGTTGTCAGGAAGATCAGCACAGTTATTCGGATAAACTTATCTTTCCGGCATTTTGTTTGGGAACAAGTGGGATGGTTCATGAATTTAATTAAGGAAGATAATGCAATGACAAAGGGCACATATAACCTTTTTTAAATATTTTACAAGTCGATATTTGTACATGAAACTAAAACGTATATTAGAAGTTGTAATATAAGGGAAGGGCCAGGGAGAAAAAAGATAAAAGTCACTTTTTCGTCAATTTTGAGATATTAGAGCTATCTAGGGACTATGAAGGAATATCATCTGGTAGAACAACAAGGGGGGTCGATGAGAATCGACCGAAATGAACATGAAAACTCTATTAACTACACAAGGAGTTACGAGAAATCAAACTTTGTTCTTCGTTTTTCTCGAAATCGCTTTTTGGTCACTTTCATCTTTCTTCCCCCTGGCCCTTCAAGTACTTTTAGTTTCCTGTAGAAATATTGGCTGGTAAAATGTTAAAAAGAACGATTTTTCTTTATAATATCCAGTGCAAAAAGTAAGCTTGTACTATTTCGAAGAAAATGTAAAAAATAAATTAGCACCGTTGTTGATTCCTCTGATAGTAGGAACGTAAACAGTTTAATGTTCATGAATTGGCTTATTTTACACATTTGCACACTATTTATTAATATGTAATCGTATTTTCACGGAACCACAGTTGATATGCACTTTCAGTTATTTTTTTCAATGTTATATAGTTACGCTCGTATGGATAATTGACGGTCAAATCATTGCATGATTAATGTTCCATTTAAAATCCTCATGCATTAAAAAACCACTCCACTCTAAAACGGCTTGTTTAAAACACCTGGGAGCCAATATTTAGAAAAGTGCCAAATTGAAGTTGGAGTTTTCTGGAAAAAAATTTTTTTTTCAGGAAAAAACTAATATTGGATTTTAAGTCTAAATTGGGGCTAAATGCAAGAAAAAAAAGGGGGGAGGTCAAGGAAGTTATTTACCCCCTCCTTAGATTACTCACTTTTAAGCCGTTACAGATCTGATGAATATTACACATCTGATGTTAATATGAGCTACATATTTGAGTTTATGCTTTCAGTCTTCGTTAACATCTCGAAAAATGATATCATTTCTTTGCATTTTAACATATAATTAAGAAAATTATATCAATATATAACATATATATTAGCTAAAAAATCAAATTTCATTATAAAAAAGCATTTCTTGGAAATAAAAATGAGCGATAAGGTTTTTAGATAAAATAAATTATGAGATTACCTAATCCAAGCTAATAAAACATTTGTTTTGTTTTGAAACAACACACAACTTCAACTTTTTCAACACACAACTCTACTGCTTGCTTTTCTTTAATTAGTTGCAGGACATTTAATTTCTTGATCAGAAATTCAAATTTAGCATGCTAGTTATTATCTAGTTATTTAGCGAAGTTATGAGAAATTGAAGCACAAAAAAAAAAAAAATAAATAAATAAATAAATAAATAAATAAATAAAAATAAATAAAATAATAATAATTAATTAACTTAATTTCTGCAGTGTCAATTTTCAGTAAAAAAAGAAACAAATTTTCTTATTTTACTAACTTCTATTGTTAGGTCATACAAACCACAAATGAAGCAATTGTACTAAAACTCATTGCTTTTCATTTTTTAAGAACAAAAATATTCAATATGTATGGCTAAAACCTATGATTTTTGCTTTTTGTAATTCTGAAACGTGTGAGTTAGTTCTGTAACATATTCGCTGTTTTTCAATGTTACCGCTCTGACTGTTACCGATCTGACAAACTGACAAAGTTTTTTTTTTATTTCCGAGTCGATCGCACTAAACCAAAATCAAACACGTGGTTTTTTCACTTGTAATAAAGGACTATACTTATATATAAAATAATTTTTAAAATAATAAAAACTGCGCATTTTAGAGCGTGTTACCGATCTGATGACTCAAATGACACACATTTTGTAAAATCACTTTAAAAAATCTTACATACAATTTTAGATGCAGAAATGCAAATTTTTAATTACGATTCGATAAAACATCCCACCAGGTACTCAGTATCACGTGGTATAGGTGCAGGAAATGATTTTGGGAGCCTAAACATAGATCGGAAGTTATTGTTACCACTCTGACGGCGGAACTTGGGACACGCTTATTTCGCATCGGCTAGATAATCAGAAATCGATTAAAACAAAAATGAAGTAAAATATTAACAAAGGGGTAAAAATAGAATCGTTTTTTGTGCAAGTACGTTTTTTTGGGAAGTTAGAAAGTGCGCATGACTTGTTTGCATGCTAAGCTTTGCTACTGGGGACACGTTACCGATCTGATTTTTGATGTATAAAAACAATATTTTCTGAAGAAAAATTTTTTTTATGATGTTATTAGATTAAATGAAAGCAGAACCTTATCTTCTTTCTGGGGAAAATTATTTTTTTAACTAGTTATTGAAATAATGGTGAAAATTCACTTGGGACTCAAATTGGCACTTTTCTAAATATTAGCTCATAGGTCTGCCGAGTAATTGATGACTTATTGACCCCTTACAGCCATTTGAAATTTTTTGCCCCTGGATCATGGACGGCAGACAGTAGGCGATATTATGTCAGTACAGAGGGACCTTATTTGGACTTGTTTAAAAGGTATGATATTTTTACATTATTGCCATCCGAGTGTTTTTGTATTTTTTACCTATCTTTTAAACATTTCTTTTTCTTTGAAACTTGATAATTGTGTATCAGGTCGAGCATCTGCTGTATTCGGCCAATTCATGTGATGGGAACAGGGGACCCTCGGGGGTGATGTATTCGGCCAATTCAAACAACACTCAGTGTCCATCGCACGACAAACTTAAACTTAAATCATTAAGTTCAAGTTCTTCTGGCATCTTTCAAATGATCCTCGAAAACCACTCACCAGCAAAAACTTTAATCAATCTATTACGACGGTGGTCAAAACTCGAAATTTGATTGGTTGACGGCTTTGCGCTTAGTGGATTATGAAAATCAATTGCCTGCTGAATGGGTTACTACTCTTTACCCGTAGAAAAGGCAAATATATCATAGTCCTAAGTGCTTACCCCATATCTCCTAAAAAGTAGAGCAATTGACTACACTTTCAATCGGAAGGGGAGGAAATAATAGATAAAATTTGGGAAAATGTAAGAATATGATGATTGAGGGAAAGATCTAGAGGGGATACGGAACAGCGGAAAATTATTCCTTAAAGGAGGGCTGGAACGGAAGATTAGATGTAATTATTTCTCCCATGCTAAACGTTACTCGAACGTGATTTATAAAGAACTACAACTTATTAGTATATTTTATAAAGTTGAGGAATAACTTTCACAACACCAGAGAACTATTAATAAATTGTCATTATTTTATTTCTTCATAAAATGAGCTTAATTCAGATACATCGAACAAATAAATATAAGTTTTTCATTTCTTATTCTCAAACTTTTATTTTTTCTATCTATTTTTCATTTGAATGTTAGTTCAAGCAATGCATATAAAAAAAAATTCCACTTCATTCAAATAAGATACTTTCATGATGATAACTGCTGTTTTTAATCTTTTAAAACGAATAGTAAAAAAGAAAAAATGTGAGCGGAAATACTTCTACCTAGCAAGAGTTTTTTTCACTAAGGTCATCTATTCGTCATTTGGCCAATTAGAATCGACGAAAGATGGCTCGGTTCAACGCTACCTATGATCGTCACCATGTTTATCTATGTCTCTATTTCGTATATCGAAATCAACGAAAGATGGAGTCAGTTCAATGTTTGCTTACATCATGTTTCGTTTAACTTCGTAATTACCGACGCCGAAGCACGATTTAACAATGAAGCACGACTAAACCATTTACTAGTTTGCAAAGAATGCAGTTGTCTGACTAATTACAAATTTGCAATATTAATTCATGCGATATTTATTTTTTATTCTTGTTTAATGTTAATAAAATAAAAATAAGAATGAAAGTAATTAAAATTTTCTAGGTAATGAATTTAATTTAGATGAGACGTGAAGCCATCATTGATAAGATTTAATTGGTGCTATTAAGAAATTGGGAGGTCATGCCTTTTTGTTTGTCATAATTAGCTGATTATAAAGAGGAATCCTTTAATAGAATTCGAAAATAATCTTTTCATAGTTTTCCTTTTCTTTTCATTTCATATTATTTTCGTTGAATCGTTTGATAAAATAGCAAACGAAACTTGTTTTTGGTCATACAAATTTTGTTAACCATAACATTAAAATACAGCTAATGGAATTTATTGCTGAGTATAAATTGTTTTGAAGTTGGATCAATGTTTTGAAACTCCCTCTTTTAGTACACTTTATTTTAAAAACTCTAAGAGGTGACGAATTTAAAGCGTAATGGGCTAATTAAAAGCTGTTTTGATGCGAACTTGGGGTTTCTTTCTAATTTCTTTCCCTTTCATTTTTTATTATTTTTGTTGATGAATCTTATGATAAAATAGCCAACAAGATTTGTTTTTGGCTGCAAAATTTGCTAACCATAATATTATAGTGCAGCTAATGGAATTCATTGTTGAGTATAAATATGTTTTAAGTTGGATCAATGTTTTGAAACTCCTTCTTCTGGTTGAATTTGTGTGAAAAATTTTTAGAAGGTGACGAATTTAAAACGTAATGTGCTGATTGTGTGTGTGCGTGTATCTTTAAGTGTAAAACTATCGTTCGAAGGTATTATTTTAATTTTAATTATTTGTTAAATTCGAACTTGAAAAATGTGATTTTTCGCATTCGTTATTTTAGATGGTGCCGACGATATCATCTTATTTATACACATATATTTTCATCTTTAGTAATGTCATAGTCTTTTGTCTATTACAAGTAAATTTCATTTAGGAAAACACAATCGCAAGTATTTATATTTTAATTTCACAGGAAGGGTTGCGTCGGATTATGTTTAAAAGCCGAGAAGAAAATCGTATATCAGGATATTCAGCTTATATTTATGGCTCTACAAAGTAATTCATTGCAGTATCTTACTATAGCTGTTTATACTTATATGTCTTTTTTGTGTATCGAATGATTTGACCATAAACAGTTTTTTTTTTGCAAAATGTTATGAACTACTTTATGTTTTTATTAAATCTAGGGTAAACAGTGCAGCTGTAGTTATTTCATATCCTGAAGTCAGCTACAATGCTACAAAGACCATTAGTAATAGTATATGTCAAGTTTAAAATGAAATATGATGCATCTCCGTATTCATTTGGGTTCCAAGTTAATATGAGAATTCATTATACTTCACCTTTAGTTAAATATGCATTAATTTGAAAGATCTTTAAGTCATTGTAATTGACTTCAGGATACTAGCAAAGTGCAAGTGCACTTACACTATTTAATTGAAGGGCTTGAGAGATAAAGGGGTTATGTGACAAAACAGAAATTGCGAGTAATTAAAGTTCAAAGTTTTATTGTTACAGTTGTTGCAGCTTTTTTGTTTAGTAGTAAGTGTGCGTATGAAATTGGTCTAATTACATCTACCTTTTGATGTATCAAGTTTTAATTGCTTACCTGCATCCATTGACCACTGTCCAGAGTGTTCCTTTTTTGAAATGCAACATAGCCCCTTCATCGTTCAAGCCCTTCAATTATCAGCTGATGTACGTACTAATTGTCAGCTTTGTATTTTTTACTTTAAAAGTAAATCCTGTAAGCTGTACTGCAATTATTCGCTCTTTTTTTTGTACTTAAAAATTTCGTAATTAAACGAAGTATAATTTGGCACAATAATGTAAATATTGTTGTTTTTAGATCATGCAAGGGATTTACCCCTTCCGTCCATGTTGTGAATAATGGAGATGTAAATCCCCTTTCAACATTTAACAAAAAAAAAAAAACTTGAAATTATAATATTTGTTTTAAATGGTGTTTGGGGCGGAGGGGGGGGGTGCAGAGTTCGTGGCTCGTTAATGTTTATTCATTCTTGTAAAATTTACTGTATTTATGTAGCTTTAGTACAAGTTTGATATTAGTACAAATATTAAGTTCGAAGCTAAGTATGAAAGCGTATATATTTTTGTCTATAAAGGTTACTTTTGCAAAGGGTATTTTTTTGCAATAGTAAACATTACAAAACAGTTTTCAGTGAAACGAAAACTATAACAATTAGACCATAGGTTAACGTAATTTAGTGCAGCTTTAAATCGAGCAACTTTAAACTCATTAGTAAGAAGCAAAGGCTTATATCTATTCTCTTTAAATAAACAATATCAGATAAACATATACCATTTAATTTCTAAAAAAAATTACCATAAAAAGTAATATTTTCTAAACAAACTACTACAACTCTTAACGTGCTATAATTTTGTAAAGATTTACATCACTAGTTCTCAATGGGACTTCCTCGAATTACAAAGCTCATATTAATCACCATACACAACTCTGGATCTGAAAATGCAATTAAAAAAAAAAAAAAGGATGTTGGGCGAACTCTTGTGGAAATAAAACTAAGAGTGGTAGTAGCAAGTTGAGGGTCTTCGGGAAACACGGGATTCAGGGTTTAACAGGTAGAAAGGCTATGAGTACTTGACAAAAATAAAATTATCTGATTTGGATACGAGTTTGGCTGAAATCTTTCTTTTCAATTCCTTATAGAGTATTTTAGACCAGTAAAACAACTTGAATATACACTTTGCAGGTTTAGTTCGTCCATCATGAATGCCCCCCCCCCCGCCCAGATCACTGGTCTGGAGTAGCTGTAAGGGAATTGTGCAACTGGTGATACCGAGCGACAAAAACGGGTATCAGACAAAGGAAAATTCGTTCACCCCAACTAGCAATTCAACCACAACTTGAACTTTTCAGTCAACTATCTGCCAGAAAGGGCACAACACACGGATGTTTTTAGGATAAAATTAAGTAAAAAGTAGAAATTTTTCTTGAACCTTGTTGTGAGATCTATCGTATCAAGGTAATTTATAACGTAATTTGTGTAAATTTAGTACATAAATTTCATAATGGTTTTTCATACATAAAAAATATGCATTTTTTTAAGTGACTTTGTTAAGAAAACTGAGCAGTCAGAGGGTTCATGGTTGGGCTAGCCTCTTTTGACACTTAAAGATACGTTTGGGACGTACTTGAGGTAAACGGACTCACTGACATTTTTTCAAGAAGCTATAGTTCTCTAAAATCTTACTTTACTTCCTAAATACTCTGTCTGATTTTCTTAGGTAAAACCTTCCGAATATTAACGCATGAGTCAGGTCTTCACTGATTTTACTAAAATAGGGGTGCTGGGTAAGATAACAATAGGGGAAGAATAATAAGAAGCATTTTGAGTCGTATCAAACAACGTAGAACAATGTTGCATAGTTTAGTTGAATATGTCAAAAGGATAGTAAATGAAAAGTTTTAAATTGAAAACGTTTGGAAAGTTCCCACACACAACTCATCCCCCCTTTTTTAAGAGGAATGGTTCGAGAGTGCTAGGCGCGGTTTTCAAGGATGGACAGTTGTACTTTTTAGATATTGAGTTTTTTTGGGTGTGTATGCATATATGAGTTTGTGTGCGTGTGTCTGAGAGATATAGAATAGATACATTATGAAGAGCAAGATCAGTTGTAAAATTTTATCTTTGGTGTCAGTAAAAAAAAAAAAAAAATGCAATACTTACCCGAAAATCTTAAAAAATGCTCAAAATGTGTCCTAAGGGCGAAAAAAGCCCCTACCCTCTTTTCAATGTAAATATTTTCAGAACTTATCATCGCAAGTTTTTTGTTATATATTTACGAAGGGTCTAGGAATTATATAAGTAAATCTTTTGTACCATTAAAACATTTCTGAAGACGAATTACTTGTTTAAAAATAAGACAAAAAAAAAAAAAAGAAGAAGAAGAAAGTATTTATGATTAGAAAACTTTAACATGTCCCTCATTTTCTTTCTGCACATAAATATCATGTAGAGAAAATTCTGACTGGAAAAATACTGTGATTTAAGGAGTTAGCTGTAAATAAAATTAAAAAAAGGAATTAAATTTAATAAAATAGTTCATTGACGTAAGGCAAAAAAGGACGTAAGTTTCGTAACATGTCTCATTTATTCTAAAATGAGTTTGAATTTTATTCAGTAAAACTTTGGGAAGATTGTACAGAACCAACAGTAACTACATTAATATTTTCATATAACAATTTTGAAAATTCACATACACAACATTTGACATGAAAAATATTCACAGATCAAAATAAGACAAAGCATTTCAGTTGTTGAAATTATATATTTTAGAACTTTGGGCTACGGTTAAGATTGATGAATTACCATCTGACCATCGATTGTCATGTACTATTTGAATAAGATATTATGATCCACATCATTGAATTAGAGTTTTAGTGAATATACAAAAAAATTAATATAGTTGTTCTTTTAGTAAATATGCTGAATCAATCTCTCATATATATATATTTTATAATTACAGTCAATGTTAAAAAAAAAATCATTATTTTTTGTGACGAGTTATCAAATACTTTTGGGTGGTGATATGACACAAAATAAAACTTAAAATGTAAAAGTTTTTAAGGCTAAGGTGGGTTTTCTTTTCATAGCTAAGTCGAATGATCTATTACATACATAGTTCGTAAAAGATTATTCTTGCTGTCAAATTAAAATAGTATTTTGGGCTTCAAAATTCAAAATATTGGAATTTACCAGTTATGACATTTTAAAAAATAGCAAATAATTGATAAGCAATTATATGTAGGTACATTTTTTCTGGTCCCCAAAAGACTAGTTCTCTTTTGTGAAATGATAGAAACGGCCAGAAATATTATTTAAGCTTTATCGGTATTGCCAGTTTTAGATTACTCTTTTTATGAATAATGTTGATGATTGAATTGAGAAAGCAATGGGCTAGGGGAGGGGGGGGGGTAATTAGTGTTAATTAACATTTCAAAGTTATACTACTATCTGAAATTGAGAAACAACTTGACGTTTCTTAAAGTAGTGGTATCCGTTTAAAATGTGCTTAATTGATTTATTTATGATTTCATGAATATATATACACTAAAACTCAAAAAAGTCTTCAATTTTGAAGGGAATTCAACTGCACTGGAAACACTTAAATTTTAATTTCACCAAATTTTACCTTAATTAGGTAACGTTTAACCTTAATATTACAACTAGCATTTTATAGTCTCATAACAGTTGATTTTCTCAAAACTTACTTTTACACTAATTGCGATAAAAATATTTTTTCATATTTACCTTTATGAAAATAATCGTTGCTAAAATGTACCTAAATTAGTATATATGTATAACAATAAGACATTTGCAGCCACATTTGTGTTTGTTTTCAAAGAAGTTAAATTAAATGATTTTTTAACATCAATGACAAATTTTCAATTTGTGAATTTTTGTTCAAAAACATACTTATGAATTTTCTGTTTTTAAAAGAAATGGCTTTGACCATTTGATTGCATTGTCAATTTCAATGAGTAGCAATTAATACTTTTGTAGTTTTGCAATTAAATTGTGGCGTAGAAACTGAAAAAAAAGAAAGAAGTATTCGTTCTAAATTTTAAAGAATTAAAGATTAAGGAAACCTTATAAGTTATTAGTCGATATACTTATCAAACAAAACAAAAGATCAAGTTTTGAAAGTTTGTTTTCCGCTGTAAAACATCACTTACTAATTTTCTCAAAGCAATGGTAATTCATTACCGGCCCAACATCTTTTTTCATCAATCCAAATTGTTAAAAAGCTCAAAAAAGAGAGAGAAAAAAAGGTTCCTCCCAAAGGATAGCTTCAAAAATTACCGCTTGGTAATCCAATTGCATAACATAACTTAATAATGCATGTATCACTTAAAGTTCACTTTAGTTTCTTCAAAGTTCGCATACAATGACAAATGGCAGCAGTATAAGTCCATTTCTTATCTCTTAAGTACAACCATTAAAAACGCTGAGGGATGATGCTGTTACGTATGAGACATTTATGACACATTGGCATTTATAATCAGTTTTGATTTCAAATTGCCCGAAAGGACGTTTTACAAATCAGGAAAGTTCAACAACAAACATCAACATTTACAAGAATACATGATATCATTTACAGGAATATGGAATGCAAGGGCACTGTCCTGTGCAGTTGACCAGAAGCATAGATTCTTGTTTGGGACGGCAATCCTGGCTCTTCCCTCATACCCATACCACTCAAATGAGGTTGATAGGTCAAGCCAACATATGAATGCTTCCGCTCAGTGGTGCTACTGGAACCAGTCTTGGAGGATGAGCTACTTGTCGTGTTGGTTGCCGCTAATGAAGTATCTCTGGATGCTGTGGATGAGTGCTTTCGCGTTCGACAATACAGGATTAGTCCAAGAAGACCAGCAAAGATTATGGCACCACAGATGATCATAGCAATCACTAATGGGAATGGGATGGATATTTTTGTTTCAATAAAGACGTCCTCTGGGACTATTCCTGAAAAACAAGAACATATTAAGAGATGATTTGATATTAGGACTAGGGATGCACCAATAAGCAAATTGGCCGATTACCGATTACTGATTAATCGGCTGTTGATAATCGGCCGATTAATCGGTTGAGCCGATTAATGATAAGGATAATTGTTTTTCTACTACCAATTTTACCATCACTATTTTTTATCTCTTATACAATTCCAAGTTTAGAAATAGTAAGTAATTTATTTCTGGGAGAATATTTTTTTGCATTTTCCAAGTTTTCACAAAATAATTTCAATATTTCATCAAATTTCTTAGAACCAATTTTCATATTAGTGTCAATAATATTATTAACACATTGTTAGTTATGTTAATTGGAAATAAAAATTTATAAAAAAGGGAGGGGTGGGAGAGTGTGTGGTGAGCACTTCAATTTAGGAGTACTTTGAATTCATGTATTTTAGTAATCAGTAGCAATTTAATTCAACACTTTTATTTTTTGAAAATTAGAGGTTATCTGAAAGCACTGTGCTGAGGAGAAAAATATCGCCACATGAAAAATGTTGCATCATTGTCTATGTATATTTATTAAAATAAGGAGGATTCACTAAAAAAAAACTTTATATCAACTGTGAGGATTATTATTACTGTTAATAAAATTATTCATCATAGTTTCCTAGTGAAAGTGTACTTTGAAGAATAATATCTGAAAAATATTTTTCAGCCGATTAATCGGCCCGATTTTGCCGATTATTAATAATCGGCAAAGTGGCCGATTATGGCCGATTAATCGGTACTGCCGATTAATCGGTGCATCCTTAATTAGGACATCACTACATGATTTGATTAGAAGGTAAGAGACGTGTCGATTGCTTCATGAAACACCCTATATAGATTTTAAATATGTTGCATTATTGTTTAACTGCACAAGCTTGATCAAAAATGTGGAGGATATAAAAGAAATAGGTGGTATAATGAAAGCTATTTATACCAACCTGTATACCGCTTATTTTTCTATCATTTTTTTTATTTGAATTTTATTGTACGTTTTAAAATTAACCAGCATATAAACACATAATTAGATCAACTGAAATTTCTGACTGCTGTCATCGAGAAATCATGTATTTATTTTATTTCACACTTTTTAGTGCGAATACACAGAAATAGTCTTTAGATTTAAAAACCATTTTTTTATAGTTAATCCCTTTTACCCTTATTTTTATTAATTCAAATTAGTCCCGGTCCTAATTAGATTGGAGCTACCGTGCCTCGTTTTAATTTTATCCAAGCATCATCCTGTATTACCCGAATTATCCCTTTACCCTAAAAACAGAATTATGTACGTACTTGGTAGGATTGTTAGGAAGGCACTTCGGGAGGTGAATCCCATAGCATTAGCTGCTAAGCATATGTATTTTCCTTGATCTCCTTCGACAAGGGATTTGAAGACTAGTTTACTCAGATAAGTTCCATCCATTCTTTCTATAAATTCTGTTGATTTCAAGACGTGGAAAAATTCTCCCAAGAGTTTGAGCGGCTGCGAACCCTTGTATGGCATTTCGTCTCCAGACACGTGTTTCAACCACTAAAAAAAAAAAGGAGACAGAAATGTAAGTTGAAAACATGATTGTATCAGAAGATTAGTGGTCCGGTCTTAAACTTTTATTTATTTTGATTTAACTGTGAATATATATATATATCAGGGCCGTATTTAAGGAGGGGGTTTTCAGGGTTCAAACCCCCTCCGAAATAATTTTTTAAAACTATTACAAAAATGTTCATAGTTTCTCACTGAAAACTTGATTTTTGCTATTTTTTTTAAAATTTTCTTATTTACTTTTATAAGCGGATTAATCTTTTACCGGGAAGGATTCTCTGTTCTAGCCCGTTACTAAATATTTTAGTTACTAAAGGAGTGGCATTTAGTTGTTATATCGCAATACAAATAGCATGCTGTATTGTAGTATCTGAAGTACATTTTAAATTTAAAATAATTTGTAATTCAAATAACTTATTTACAGCGTAGGGGTTTGATTCAAAGAGGTTCCTTGGTTTCAAGCAAAAAAAAAAAAAAGTGAGGTCTTTCACAATACACAATTTCGTTCAAACAAAGGCAGTTGTCAAAAAATTAGACAATTATTTTTTTATTGCAGGCGCATTGGCACTCGATTTGCAAAAAATCTAGTAATTCTGTACGCGAACAATTAATACCATTTCACAATATTATCATGTGTACTGTACATTCATTTTCACATTTTCAAAGCAAAAATTATTTGAGGTGAAATTTGCACCTAATACTGAATTATTTATAACGCAAATGAGCCTTTACTATCTTTTTTTTAATATTGATTTTATAAGTGTTTGAAAAATAAGCTTGAAAAGTAAATTTATTATTAATGTTTCTTCCGTTTCCTAAATGTATTTATTATAATTTTTTTGAATAAAAATAGATGATTGCTATTTTGGGCTAACTTTTTGTCTTCAGGATATTTAGAGATGATCAAAACTTTATCAAATTGCATAAAATCTCTAAGAGGCATGCAAACTTCTTTTAGGAGCAAGAAAAAAAAAATGCTTGGAAATGGCAATTTAAACTTATAGTGCAGACAGAGAAATGGAGAAGAACTAGCGCAGCAATAACTTGCAGGGGAAATTTAAAAGGAAATCGTTGTATTTCATGTAGAAACGATTAATTTGAAATTTTTGCTATATCAAGTGATTTTCTTAAATTAAGCTTGCGAATAAAGTAGGATTCTTCAGTAATTTAAATGCCTTGTTCGCGAGCAGTGAAAAGACAAAGCAAATTTAAAGTTTAATTTTGCGGTTCGATTCCTAGATTGGAAGCAAAAGTTAGTGAACCGAAAGATAAATCAGGAGAATTGGATTTGCACAATTGTAAAACACGAAGCTTTTCATTTAAATACCTAGTGTGAAAGTCTTTAGAATTCACTCTTCCCTGTTTGTTTGAAGTTTGGAATTTCGTCGAACTAGCGAGTTTTGAGAAATTCCACAGCAACTTGTTCAAATAAATGCGAATATTTGCATTTATTAATCAAATGATGCTTTGCAATATCGGTTTCAAACGGAAATATGATTATTGATAACTTTTGCGGTGGCTGTGGGATAAAGTAAAACAAAGAAATGAAGCGCGTGCAAATAATTGCAATGAAAATTGATTGCCTGTGTTGCGAATTTGCAAGAATATTCTTCTTGAGTTAGTAGAAATGTAGGTAAGTGACAAAAATATTTCATCACGTAGCTATATTTCTACATACCGATGAAAAGTTCTTGTATGTTCAAAAAATGAAAATAAAATTTAATATCTATTTTTACGTAATTTATTATATATTTTTTAAATATATCTAATCTTAAAGTCAAAAATTTAGCTAAAATTTTTAAATGTTTTTCAATTTTACAATTAACCCTACACTGATGAAATGGGCTGACTTCATGACCTTAAATGAATTGGACTTTTGGAAATTATTTCTTAATTTTGCTGAATTTTTAGAGCAAATAAGAAATATAATGATGGGTATACATCTCAACCTCACCACTCACATCATAAAAGAATCATTGGAGGAGAGAAAATTGGAAGAGATCACCAAACAAAATAAACTTGACTTATAAAATGGGTGTAAAATATTCAATGAATATTCCTAAGAATTTTTAATAATATTTCAATACAAAATGTGACATTAGTAGTTTATATTTACCCTATCGAGTATGGTACTAAAATACAAAGTTCCCTAAAAATCCTACAAAAATTGAATCGTTTATTTCAGAAACCATTTAAACGACAAAATTTTTGATTTTAAGAAAACATTAATTTCATCACATTAAGCTAATTAATAGTGATTACAATAATATTTTCCGAAAGAAATATATCTAAATATGAATATATTTCAGTTTAAAATATTGAAATCCTAATCAATTTTTTTTATTAATAACGGTAAAAATACTTTTTCGAACCTTTAGTGTTTGTCGCTTGGGTGGTTCTGAAATAAACGATTCAATTCTAAAAAGAAATCGATATTGTTCTTACTTGCACGTTAGGTGGGATATCACTCGTAATTAAACACTGAAGAGCAGCCGATTCCCCAGCATGGGCGGTAACATTGATAGGATAGCTGGAAATGAATTCTGGTTTGGACCGCACTCGCTCTGCAAAGGAGGGAAAAGGAATGAATTATTGATAACACGATGCATTAATGTATTTATTTTGATGTATGTGGCTGGTATCAAATGACGTTTAGCGTGGGGAAACCAATATATATAGTATAGCTCTGATGAATTGAAAAAACAAACAGTAAATTTTCTCTTAAGCTAGATTGAATTAGGAGGAGAGAAAATGATGATGGATTGGACAAAAGTTAAATGGGAATATTACTGTAATAGAAAGAGTTATTTCTTGTGTTTTTGTTAATAATTTTTTCTTGTATATTTTGATAAATTTCAAACTGCAACATTGCAGCAACTTCCTCCCAAGAAATCTTTATGTATTTCAATCTCCTTCTCTGTGTTTCAAAACTACGAGTTATTACACAGTAAATTAACGATATAAAGCAGTGAGTAACCACCCCTAAGCAACCAACTCGACTACTTTCGTATTCCATACTGATGAGAGCATAATAAGCTCGAAACTGCAGTCCATGGATCGAAATAGCCGAGTTGGCGGTGTTTTGCAATTAACGATATGTTTCAAAATACTTCCATAGGGAAACGAAATAAATCTCGTTTTAAAGAAAGAAACGTTTTCATCAGAAAATGAAAATTCTAGTTTAAAAGAATCAAGATATCATTGGGAGATGAGAATTCCGGTTTTAAAGGAACAAACAATGCTATCGAGAAATAAGAATTATAATTTTGCTGTACGCTTTTCCGTTAGATTACATTGATTGAATATATGCAAACGAGTATATTTAAAGGATTAGTGCACATAGTTCGCTAATTTTACAGTTCATTACTGTGCATTTTACAGTTTTTAAACTGTAAAATGCACAGTAATAAACTGTAAAATTAGCAATTGTACAGTTTCTTACGTGCATTTTAGTTTTAAACTGGAACCTCGGCTGCTAGTATTATACTGTAAAAACAACAGCTCATTTTTTGTACAGCAGTAATTCATCTCTTTTGAATAGTATCTCTTATTAAATCATTGCGCAAAACAACTGTAATCTTCAGTTTTTAAAGCTTAACATTTGAGTCATACTTGAACTGTTATAATTATAAATGCCAATTCCATCTTATTTCTGATTAAATTAGGAAATAAATTTTTATTTTGAGCAATAAAGAGTTATTTTTATTTATTTTAAACATTTTGATGCATAACTATTCAATTCCGAAATGATAAGGAAAACATCTTGTTTTAAGCTGTTATTCAACCCAAATGTCTCCATTAGAATCTTTTATAATTCAAACAATTTTGGATCGGTATGTGTGTGGGTAGAGGGAATTAGTACACATCAGAAAAACAATCGAAGATAAACCTGCAATTATTCTCTCTATAATTTATATACTGTGCAATTTCTTAAGCACACTTTTCATAATACTTATTAAGTAATCAAACTTTTAAAGAGATCATTAATCACAAACTTAAAAGGTGAAATAACACTTTAAACAATATAAATGATCGGAATGCAGAATCAAAGCCCCTGTATTATTTATAGAAATTAAGTCAATCGCCATAACTTGTAGGACATATGAGAAACCATTAAGAGTTATTAGAGTTACATAACTCATTGTAATTAAGTAATCACATGCAGACCTCAACTTTTACTTGACAGAAGACATCATCAACCAACCCATTCCATTCCACTTTCTTTAATTAGTTAAATTCTTCTGAGAACAAATTGCAAATTTGAAGATGTCGGCATTTAGCAAATACCCAGAGCCACTCCTGATTACAGGAAGGTTTGCAAGGAAATGCATGTACCAAAGTTAGTTCGCACCAACAACCCCCAGCTAGCCTGCGGCCACTTTTCGGAGATTCGATTCCTAGTTAATTCGATGACTACGCTGGTCGAATGTTTTCATGGCCTGATTATTTTATGACCCCAGTTACTAACTGAATCACACGAAACTTCTGATTGCTGTCACTGCTCTCTAACGCTGGAGATTAGATTGGAATTGCGTTTAGTTTGTAGTGCATGGCAAAGCGTCTTGACGCGGCTTTTAATTTTGAGTTTAATTGCGGAGGACAGCAAGTAGGACAGGCGAAAGAATGTACAGAGTTTAAATTTGGTCATCGAAGTTAATTCCTTTGTTCCATCAGCAAGGCATTTGCTGAGTTCAGATCATTTAACAGTTATATATTGGTTGAAAATTTCATCTCATATTTACTATCCGTATTTCTCTAAAAGACGAAACTTTAGGACTTGGATACAAAAGCCTATAATGGATAGCAGTATTTTGAAGTCGAATGCGATATAATGATGTTTAATTAATGCCCTATAATGTGTTTAAAATATATTTTAAATAGTATCGATTAAGTATAAGGTCACCGATTGGATAGTTATTGTTCTGCAAAGCTCAGGCAAATAGCCTTGGATATTTTCTGAAATCTTATGGCTAGCTTATAGCCAGCGGAGAGGCTGCCTTAGCTTATTTAATGTGGAATTAAAAATAAGTTTTTAAGCATTTAATTGCAATAAATCGCGTATTAGACAATTTTTTTAAGGTGCAATGAACCAGCCGATATTAAGCTTAACAAATGGTACTAATGAGACTAAAAAATGTTAATCTTATTCTTTTTCTTTGTTGAGGCAAAAGACATTTCGGTTTGTCGACTGAAATCTCTTTCATAGATCTTCCAAATGAACGAAGATCACCGCTTTTTTCCGAAATACACTTGACAAAATTTTGACCTGAAATTAAACAATACTTAGTCGAATAAAGCCAAATTTAATTTTCGGCTGAGAAAAGTTTCAAAAATTTTAGCATGTAAAAGAACTCGACATCAGGGAAAAAGAAGTTTTATTAAAAATTCAACCTTACATAACACTTAGTTCAACGTTTGATTTTTCTCAGAACTATGCGTTTAGAAAAATAAATATAGCCATGAAACAAAACTGTAGTTTGGAGTCACATATTAAGTGCAAATTTCTTTTCTTTTATAAAAATTCGTGAACAATGTTGTGTCACTGAGCTGAAAGTTGTGAAAATTTTAATATCAAATTGAATCCCTTTCCCTTGACATAGAATTTCTAAGTGACAGTCCAGGTCGACGTTTGTTCGCAAAATTTTGCTCCACATTCAAACAACCATTACGCAATCGAATAAAGCCGAATATGGATTTTTCGAAAGGGGAAAATTCTAGTGAGTAAAAGGACTTCATTTAGGTTTCAGAATAAATATTGCACGTAAGTGTTCATTCTCTGGTCGGGCTACGCTATACTATTTTAGTTAGGAGTTAAGATAAAAAGACAAGAGTTCACATTATTTGACATTGACTTTGTTCGCAAAATTTTGACCTGAAATTAAACAATACTTAGTCGAATAAAGCCAAATTTAATTTTCGGCTGAGAAAAGTTTCAAAAATTTTAGCATGTAAAAGAACTTAACTTTGACTTCGGATTAATTATTGCAATTGAGAGTTCATTCACTGGTTGGTCATCAAGAGTTAAGAGAACAAGACTAGTTCGCAACATTTGCCATCAATTTAGCTCGCAACATTTTGTCCTGAACTCAAACATACTCAGTCGAATAAGGCTTACTTTTAAAATTTCGGTTGAGGAAATTCTCAAAAAGTATAAGGCATGAAACAGTTCATTTTGTCTTTGGATTTAATGTGAAAAAAAAAATCACAGAAGATAGAACATTCAAATAAATTGTAGTATTTTCTCGTTATAATGCAGATTTTTTTTTGCTTTAATTAAATTACAATTCAATTAGCTTACCTCACTAGAATATTTACTTCTATTTTTGGTAAATATATTAATTTAAACAAGGTCTAAGAAAAAAGACAAGTAAAATGCATGAAACAAGCGTAACGCTTGTCTTTGTAGAGAGTAATACGCACTCAATCTCCATGCTTGCGATACGGCTGTATTTACATAATTCATGACTGAGATGCAATATAATTTCGATGATATATTTGCCTTATGATTCATGCATAATGTTAGATAATTCATGAATGGCTAGTATTAGATCCGTGCAATAAATCTAATTACGTAAGAACAGACACATAAATTACTTCGCATATTAATGTGATGCGCCTTTCATTTCAAAATGCTTTTTATGATGTTACAGAAAGGGATAAGATGCTTCTGTCAGATAAGGATTCGGTGCTGCGAGTACTCTCTTCTAATGAGTTTGAATAATATAGTTCTCTGAATATGATATTTAACTACCAATACAGTTGACGTTCGTTATCACGACCCCTGGTGTCCAAATAATATCGGTCACTGTAACGAGAGGTCACTATAACGTAAATGCATGACATTGTGTATTATTTCGTCACTTTTAAAAACTGGAATAACTTTTAAGCACAATTATACTTCATTTCAAAATAGAATCACAAAACTTATAAAACAGTAAATAAATCTGCAGGAGCGCTACATATTAAACACTAAAATGTAAATAACACATATTTTGAAATAATGGATTTAACATTCACTGATTATTAATTATTATTATTATTTTTGAGAATTATTTTAATGTGCGAAAAATGGTATAAACGCTTTTTCAAATGCAAAGCACGAATTTTCACGGAATTCACCTATAAAAATAGGACAAATCCGTTATTTTATAAAACAATAATCAGTCTTCAACTTCTATTTCACTGCCATCTTTCCTTATCTCAGAACCTCAACTTAGTGGTCAACGAAAGTTGAAGTAGTTGATGCATCAGCTTCAGTTTTAAAATTTAAACCGAGTTCGTCGTATTCGACAGAACGGTGAGAGAGAATATTTCTCCATGGGAGGAGAGGGGGGGGGGGAGCGCTACATTCCTTACCTCTATTTATATTAAAATAATAGGACGGACAATATGTCTTTCATCAAACATCTTGACAGGACTCTTGCCAGGACTCCACTATTGGTCTATGTTGAGTATAATTCAATCGAGGTGAAAAATAAAATTAGTTTGGATTGATGATGCTATGTCGAGATTTAATAGCAACACAGAACGTTTTGACTGTGTTCTATGAAGGAATACACTGAAGTGACAAAAGTCATGGGATACCTCTTAATATCGTGTCGGCCCTCCTTTTGCCCGGCGAAGTGCAACAACTCGACGTGGCATGGACTCAACAAGTCGTTGGAAGTCTTCTGCAGGAATATTGAGCCATGCTGTCTCGATAGACGTCCATAATTGTGAAAGCGTTGATGGGGCAGGATTTTGGGCACGAACAGACCTCTCGATGGTGTCCCATAAATGCTCAATGGGATTCATGTCGGGCGATCTAGGTGGCCAAATCATTCGTTGGAATTGTCCAGAATTTTCTTCAAACCAATTGCGAACAGTTGTGGCCCGGTGACATGGCGCATTGTCATCCATAAAAATCCCATCGTTGTTTGGGTACATGAAGTCCATGAATGGCTGCAAGTGATCTCCAAGTAGCTGCACATAAGCATTTCCAGTCAATGTTCGGTCCAGTCGCACTAGAGGACCAAGTCCATGCCATGAAAAAACAGCCCACACCATTACGGAGCCACCACCAGCTTGAACAGTGCCTTGCTGACAGTTTGGGTCCATGGCTTCGTGGGGTCTGCGCCACACTCGAACCCTACCATCGGCTCTTACCAGCTGAAATCGTGACTCATCGGACCAGGCCACGGTTTTCCATTCATCTAGGGACCAACCGATATGCTCACGTGCCCACGAGAGTCGCTGCAAGCGATGTCGTTCTGTCAGTAAAGGCACTCGAGTCGGTCTTCTGCTGGAATAGCCCAAGAAATCCAAATTTCTCCGCACAGTTCTAGCAGACACGTCCATTGTACGTCCCACATTGATTTCTACGGTGATTTGACGCAGTGTTGCTTGTCTGTTAGAATTTACGACTCTTTGCAGACGTCGCCGGTCTCGATCTTTAAGTGCAGGCGGTCGACCACTGCGCTGTCCATGGTGGGATGTTATGCCTGAAATTTCATACTCTCGGCACACTCTTGACACAGTGGATCTGGGAATGTTGAATTCTCTAACGATTTCCGAAATGGCATGACCCATGCGTCTAGCTCCAACTAACATTCCGCGTTCAAAGTCTGTTAATTCACGTCGTGCGGTCATCATCACGTTAAAACCTCTTCACATGAATAACTTGAACAGAAATGAAAGCTCTGTAAAAGCACTGCGCATTTATACCTGTTCTACGCGATGCTACTGCCATCTGAAAATTTGCATATTGCTATCCCATGACTTTTGTCACTTCAGTGTATATCAACTTTAAAAATTTGTAGTTAAAGTTTTATTCAAATTTGAAAAAAAAAAAAAAAAATCATGAATTTTTGAGTCTTCATGAAATGAGCATGACTATTATAGGTTTGAGCAATCTAGGTTAATAATTATAGTTGCTTCATGTATTGGGTGTTAAGATTTTTGTTTTACCAGAATAGCTTTAAATACTAATCGTATGGGTTAGTCAATATTCGGAAAAATAAATTGACAAATACAGTCTTTTAAAATACTCACCAAGCACTTTCACAATGAAGCTGGCATTAACTGATCCAAAATCATTTTGAGCCACGCAAGTGTAGTTCCCAGTGTCAGAAGCTTGCAAGTTGTGTAAAGACAGAATCCAGTGTCCACCGTTGGTGTATGCCGGAAGATTGGAGTCCGGCAGGGACTTTCCGTTCTTGAACCAAGATATCTGTGGTGATGGATCCCCTCTTGCGAAGCATTTCAAATTGACTGAGCTACCAACTAATCTCTGAACTACGTTGTTGGCGAAATTCGAGATTGAGGTGAACTGCGGCTTGCCTATAAATGTGAAAAAGATATAATGATTGAAACTACATCGAGACACAAATAAAATGTTAGTTCTAAATTCAGATTTGTACAGATTCGTGCAATTCTGGTCGGTTTCTCTTCTTTTTCACTAAATATAGTTACAAACCGAATAGAATAGAGTAATTCTCAAAAAGAAAAAAAAAAACTTTCTACATTTTCTAATTATTTTTTTCACTATAAACTATTTATTTCATTAACTGAATTTTTTGAAACATTTACTATTTTCACATGATAAGTAACTAAGTTTAATTACTTGCTCACGAAAACTTAGCGCCCACTCTGGTACCCACTTATTATATGTATATATATATATACATATAAATTTTTTCTACACATTTCAAATCAAAACATGTCTGATATTAAGTAAAAGATGCTTCACCTCAAACAGTACTGTACAATTAGGGTGGGCCAAAAAAGCCAAAAAATTTTTTTTTCGGAAATCCATTTTTGGACAGCGCACAAAAGTTGCTTCATGAGATAGTTGGAACTGATGAAAAAAAATCTTGAATTAAAAAAAATATCTAGTTGGCTTCCTATCCTTTAGCATCTTATTCTTTGGCATCTTCCTTCTTATCCTTTGGCATTGAAAAACAGAAAAATAGGAGAGAAAAATAATTTTTCTTATGCTATAAAATATAACAATATCGAAGCCAAATTTTCAAAAAAGGCTTGTATTCTTACACACCTTTACAACTATTTTTTGACTGAAATCAACTAAATGCTTAAAAACACAGTTAAAATAATGTCATATAGGTGGCACACTAACAGTCAAATCTTTTACTATTTTTCTTTTCCTCGCATTTTATACATATTTAAGGCAGATAGATAAGTTTTAAGAATAAAGAGTCGCAATCCGCTCTCAAAGGAATTTTGTAATTTAAAATGTCTAAATTACTGTCCAGAGGAGACCCTTGACTATTTATGCATCAAAAATTGTCGTTAATAATAGTTAATTGTCGTGATTTTTTAAGTCCTTATTGGGTTTTTTGTAATGATAAATATCAGTCATCATTTTTCAATCGTAAAGATCAATTTGTTTTCGTTGTCTAGACTGATGTCAGCAGGGAAAAGTTGATGTAAAAGCCAGATAAGTGCTTTCATCAGGATTATTGAATTGTGTTGATGAATTTTATGACTAATTGTCTCGCTGCACGAAAAATATTGATGATGCAACGGAATAATTTATTCAGATTACTTGAAAGCTGCTTTGTAAATATTTTAGCAGTTAATAGCCGTTTTCTAGAAATTTTTGCATAGCTCAATTACTTGTTTTGCTCTTTTGAACCTAAGTATTGAGAATATAAGAAACTAGTTATTTACGGACTCAGAGTTACTTAGTGCGGTTGTTTTCGAAAAATAGTTTTGTTTTTCTCTTGCTCTTCAAAGCATACCGGTATATGAGGTAGAGTAACTAAAATTTTCTCTGATAAGAAAATCAAGATCCTGAAAGTCTCGCAGTTTTTTTTTTTTTTAAAGTTGTATGATATTTTAATTAATTTATGTAATATTACACGTAAGTATCTATTCTAGCATAGCGCATAGCTCTAAAAATTAGCTCATTGCGTAGAATACTGTATTGATACTGTAGTGCCTGATGAGTGTTGCGTGCCATCTAGGGGAAAAGTTGTAATACGGAGAAGTCTGCACTGAAAGAAGAGACAGCGCTGGGTGCGTAGATCCATCGGTAGCATGGTATGGCTCTGATAAGTTGAAGTTTGACCTTGGCAGTGGTTAATTTTTTTAACTGGTTTGGGCAGAGTTCACTGAAAAACGAGAAGTGCTCTTAGTGCGGATTTGAGTTTGAATACTTTTGCAAAACTACTACGATAGTAACCAAATTCAAAGTCGTTCTAGTCACCCTTGTTTGTTTTCCCCGAAAAGAGAAATGTACGTTGTCAAGCTCATGCTTCAGCTTATCAGAGTCAAACAATAATATATCTGAAGTTTGAGTATCGTAGATAATGTTTAATTTTTTTAGTACAGTATCATATATTATGCTGAATATAGTGTTATGTTTTGACCTGTCCGGTGGTTATAATATTTAATAACTAGTGTTAGTAGTTAAAGTAGATTCAATTAGGGCACTAAAATTTATTCGGAACGAAACTAAAGTAAAGCCAGCTTGCAACGTTTTAGATAACTGTTGGAAATATTGCGCATGATAATTACAACGATTTATAATGCCAAAAATACTGATATAATTTTTACAAAATGTTTAAGTTAACAAATCAAAAGCGAGTATCAGGTAAATTTTTTAACTGTCGAACTTTAGTTCAGTTAAAACATTACTTTTTGAGAACTGATTAATTGTCACGCAAGGAAAAAAAACATATTGAGCTAATATTTAGAAAAGTGCTAATTTGAGTCCCAAGTGAATTTTCACTAGTATTTCAATTACTTGTCAAAAAATAATTTTTCCGCAAAAGAAGCTAAGGTTTTGCTTTCATTTCATCTAATAATATCTGGAAAAAAAAATTCTTCAAAAACTATTGTTATTATATTTCAAAAATCAGATCGGTAACGTGTCCCCACTAGTAAAGCTTAGCATGCAAACAGGCTTCACTGTCGCACTTTTTTCGACTCGCAACTTCACCCAAGGGCAAAGCAACGAGCAGTGCAGCGAACAAAACAGCTCGGGATCTCTATTTTTTCAAGCTCGGCTGGGCCATGCGACGTCTTCCCAATGCGCTGCACATTTCTACTTTTATTGTTTTGTTTTAATCGATTTCTGATTTTCTAGCTGATGCAAAATAAGCGTGCCCTCAGTTCCGCCGTCAGAGCGGTAACAATTAACTTCCGATCCATTTTGAGACTCCCATGGTCATTTCCTGCAGACATACTACGTGATACTGAGTAGCTGGTGTGATGTTTTATCGCATTGTAATTAAAAATTTTCATTTCTGCATCTAAAATTATAGGTAAATTTTTTTTAAAGTGATTTTATAAAATGTGTGTCATTTAATTCATCAGATCGGTAACACACGCTAAAATGCGCAGTTTTTATTACTTTAAAAGTTATTATTTATATAAGTACATTCCTTGATTACAAGTGAAAAAAACTATGTGTTTGATTTTGGTTTAGCTCGATCGTCTCGGCAATAAAAGTAAATATTCATCAGTTTGTCAGATGGGTAGCAGTCGAAGCAGTAACAGTGAAAAATAACGAATATGTTACCGAACTGAATCTCACGTTTCTTAATTATTAAAAAGCAAAAAGAATGGGTTTTAGCCATATATATTGAATATTTTTGTTCTTAAAAAACGAAAAGCAATTAGTTTTAGTACAATTGCTTCATTTGTGGTTTGTATGACCTGACAATAGAAGTTAGCAAAATAAGAAAAATTGACACTGCAGAAATTAAATTAATAAATTATTAGTATTTTATTTATCTTTTTTGGTGCTTCAATTTCTGATAACTTCGCTAAATAACTAGCATGCTAAATTTGAGTCTCTGATCAAGAAATTAAATTTCCTGCAACTAATTAAAGAAAAGCAAGCAGAAGAGTTGTATGTTGAAAAAGTTGAACTTGTGTGTTGTTTTAAAACAAAACAAATGTTTTATTAGCTTGGATTTGGTAATCTCATAATTTATTTTATCTAAAAACCTTATCGCTCGTTTTTGTTTCCAAGAAATGCTTTTTTATAATGAAATTTGATTTTGTAGCTAATATATATATTTTAATATAACTATCTTAATTCTATGTTAAAAATACAAGGAAATGATATCATTTTTAGAGATGTTAACGAAGACTCAGCGTAAGCTCAGATAGCGTAAACTCAGCGTAAACTCAGATATGTAACTCATATTAACATCAGATCTGTAACGGCTTAAAAGTAAGTAATCTAAGGAGGGGGTAAATAACTTCCTTGATCTCCCCCTTTTATTTTTTTACATTTAGACCCAATTTAGACTTAGGATCCAATATTAATTTTTTTCTGGAAAAAAAAATTTAATCAGGAAACTCCAACTTCAAATTGGCACTTTTCAAAATATTGGCTTTATTAAGCATGGGTTTTTGCACTAAATATTGAAACCGATAGTTTTATGATTATATTTAAACATTTTCAAAGACTTCATGATGTGGTGCTATTAATTAACAATATTTATCTACCGAACCACTCTCGTCATAAAACTAGCTAGTGTACCGGGAATTCATTAAAAAGCAAATTGATCTCTTTATGTTCTTCACTGTTAAAACTACAGGGTGCGTGTGGCCCCTTTGAGGGTTAGTAGTTGTAGCACCAGCGACACCCCCTGAAGTGTGCCACTTGACTTCTAATTGCACCTTTGAAGGAGCCATATGGAGTCAAGTGGAACCCTATGGGTACCTTATGGCACCTAATGGGTCATGGCACCAAAAAAATGACATAGGGAGCCTAATATCACCTTCAAGGGTGCCATAGGGAATCAAGTGGCACACTTCAGGGGGTGCCGCTGGTGCTACAACTTTTCACCCTTAACCCAACACTGCATGAATTTTTGTTCTTTGAAAGACATAATGTTTTTTAGTGTATTAAGAAAACATTGGAACACATTTTTAAAAAATTAATTTTGAGGATAGACGGGTATATTTGCTTCAAAGATACCTAATACTTGCTTTTTATACTTGAGTTGCCTTATGCATGGTCATAAGGAAAAATAGTCCATGTATCCAATTGGCAACGCTATGCAGTGTAGGGATAAAGGTGCCATATGCAACCTGTAGTTTTAACAGTGTAGTGGCAGAGTAATTGCGGTGAAGACCCGAAATCTGGTAAATGTCAACATTTGCCCAGGCCCGTCATTTCGAATTTTTCCAGGGGGGGGGGTGCAAAGGGTGCATACACAATGTAAAATTTACCAAAAAGTGGCAAAAACGCACACCCACTTATATGCCAATACATTGATTTCCCAAAGTCAGGGGGGGGACAATTGACCCCCCTGCCCTCCCCTAAATGACGGGCCTGCATTTGCTAGTAAATATCAGCATTCACATAATAAAGACGTTGGTAAAAGATCCGCTATTTCCGGTGAACCACTGGTAAAATTCGCCAGTTTTGTCCTTTCACTGTGATAGTCCTTACAATATGGGGCGTGGCTTAAGGATATGGGAACTCTAGATTTTTGAAACCGATTTGGTCCTGATTCAAAAAGGGACGGAGGAAAAATTTTGAAAATAAATGCTGTTAATTGACAGCATAGCGCACTGAAATCTCATAAAAATCTACAAAAATAAATTCTTAACCCTCGTGGGATCCTGGGGTGATATACTACCCTAATGTTATTTCTGTTTAATGTATCTTGTTAATCAACCATTTGTTTTTAAAGGCATTTTGTGGCTTTGATTCTTTTAGTTTTTTAGAAAATGGATAGAAAATGTACCGAAAAATATCATAAGTCTTCGAAATTCCATTGCAAAAACCATTTGTTTCAAGTCTGTAACAGTTGTAAATAAATCTACAGTTATTGTAAGTTTTGCTCTAAAATTAAGTCTTTTTAATTCATAAACTACTCTTAAATTTTACTTAGATTAGCGTCATTTTATTTTTATATCATTAAAAACTGTGAACTTAAAAACTGCATGCAACATTCAATACTCATAATAATTTAATTGAAGGAATCATTGGGGTCGTTTATGACCGCAAGGGTCTTGAGTGTAACCAAAATGGGAAGATTCACAAGGGTAAAAATCATCAGTATCAATAATCAGTACAAAATTATTCAAATATAGCAACTAATTAGGGATGGAGAAAGTCTTGATTATACAAGAGTCAATATCTATCGAAATCAGCATCCGCATTTGTGAAGATTCAATACTTTTTCTTGTCAATGCCGTTCAATGCAACAGTTTCCCGCATAAAGATGATTGATAGCATGTTTCAAACCTCTTACGTCCGTTTAAAATGGTTATTGATGAATGATTTCCGAGCTTGACTCTAGCAAAACGAAGCTGTATAATTAATATTTTTCGAAAATTTTCATGACACCCAGTTGTTTAAACTGCTGACTTAAATCATTAACAGTATTTTGAGTTAAATTTAACCTTTAAAGTAAGCTTTGTCGTGGTGAAAAATGAGGAAGCTTTAGTTATAAAAAATATTTTAAACTGTTTATCTAAGTAAAATGAAAAAAAAAAAGAAAGAATGTTGAAGCACTCAATTTCAAGAAAATACTGCAAACAGCTATTTCTAGGTTATAATTTAGCTACATAATAAGTGCAAAAAAGTGCTCAATAGGCTAAGAAAATATTGAGTGTACCTCTTGCTGTGTACAAAGCTACAACCATCTGATTCACAATCTAAAGCAGAATTCTTGCGGGTTGATCATTTTTTTTACACACTTATAAAGTGCTTATTTTTGTAAAAAAAAAAAAAAATACACACACATGCTGTGTATTTCCATGGAATGCAAATGCTCTTGCTAATTCTTGTTTTATCTGCATTGTTTTTTTTTTTTTTTTTTTCATTTTTCCTGTATATACAGCACTAAAGCACTATGGATTTTTTTTCCTTTTATTCACTTTTTTACTTTTAAATAATACAGTGAAACCTGTGTATAACGATACTGTACATAACGATAAACCTGCCTATTACGATGTTCTGGTTTGATCCCAGCCAACAGTTTGAGCTTTTTGCTCAAACTGTCTATAATGATAATCTGTCTATAACGATACTTTTTCTCGGTCCCTTGAGTATCGTTATACACAGATTTCACTGTATCAACGTTTATTGTTTAATTCTAAGTACAGTCAAACCTCCATATATCGAACTTCTACACATCGAAATTTTCTATATATCGAAGCTTTAAAGAATCTCCATATTCAGTAAGAATAACTATTTCCATATAGCTAAAAAATCTCTATATATTGAAATTATTTTTGGACATTACGGGACATTTTATTCGACTATACACCTTTGGCTACACAAATATTAAAGTCGGGAGTAAAAGGGAGGTCAGTGATTGTCACTATGAACCCCCCGAGCCAGTTATTGACGTTGATAGTGTAGAAGAAATAGAGAACTTTATGAATTTTTGAAAGAAGCAACAAAGCCGTTTACAAATTTATGTTGCTATTTGTCCTGTAAAACCAATTTCATTCCTTTTTTTCCGATAGTTTTCTTATTCTTGAATGAGCCTCCCTAAAAAGCTAAAATTTTGAATCCATCAAAAAATGAATTACTAAAGGCGCTTGAAACATTGCTTCTTGAATTCAGTTTACAGAAATTGTTCCTGATGAAATTTTTAGTGTCTGGAATAAATGCAAGTATTTCTTTTTTGAGCATGTCACAAAGCTGACTTTCAGCACGAATTTCAGTCATCTCTCCCTTTTTAAAAAATGCAACTATGATCATGTATCCAATGTCAGAATTACAGTTTATTTTAAAATAATTTACAACAAATTATTCTTATTAATTCTTTTTTTAACTATTAACTTTTATTTCATGTTATTTTCTGAAGAATTAGAAATGGAGTTTAGTATTAAAATTAGCTTTAAATTAAAAATGTTTTAGGAGTACTTACGGTGAAATTGAACACGTTCAAAATTTCTATATATCGATTTTTTTTTGCACCAAATTGCTACTTCGATGTACGGATGTCTAGCTGTATATGTTGACGAAACTTAATAATAAATGCTTTTGTTTTCTGTATGAATTGCTGTATTTCAATTTATTCGTATAAGAAATTTTGTACGTTATCTTTTCCCAAAAAATTCGATATTAAAATTACATGAATATCTAGAGCTATCAGTTAAGGCTAAAAAGAAAAAAAAAACCTTTTATTATCTGCTTTAAACAGTAATCTGAAAGTATCGCAGGAGGAAGCTCAAAAAATCCAGTCATTTACCAAAATGAAAATCAATAATTTCACCCATAAATTTAGACACTTTCGTTTCGTTTCAGCAAACTGAAAATCGATGATTCCGTTTACAAACTGTTGTTGCAAAGATACTGACATGCACAGGTTTAATATTCATACTAAAGTTTTGGCATTTATGCTTTTATTTGCGTTTTGGCTGAAATATATGTGCTATTTACAAACATGAGTTTGACAGCAACGATTTAGTATAGGTCGCAGTTTGCTTTTAAGCGTTAAAACTAATGTTTGAATCCCTTGACGAGAAATTTCGCATGGGTAAAAAGTCAGATTAACAAATGAATACCTTCCATTTCAAATAAATATGATTACGCCTGGTTAAATCCTACAGAAAGTAAACAAATAAAATAAAATATCATGAAAAAATAAATAGCAAAAATAAATAAATTGAGTAAATGAGTTCCAGTTAATAAATAAGTTTCATACGACGAATCTATGCAAAGAGACAGATTGAAATTTTAAGGGTGATTTTCATAAATTAAAAAAAAAATACTAGGGTAGACGAACCAACGAATGAACATTTAAGTAATTTCATTTGCACATATTTCATTAAAACATTATTAAAAAATGTAGCATTTGGCACATGACAGTAAAGTTTTGATTCTGATATAACTATGTTTTTAAAGAAATTGAGATAATTTCCACGGTTCTGCTGCATTTTGAAGGAAGGTGGGTCTTCGAAATGAAAAAAACTGCAGCAACCCAAAATAAAAGAAAGATTCGAAACAGTTGACAAGTACATTTCTCAGTCGTTTTCCGTTTTGAAATATATAGAAGGAAATTAATACTTTCATTTCATGTAAGCAAAAACCTTTTCTAACTTAATTAGTTATATATTTTTTAATTACTAGCTATCCATTTACTGGGGTGTGTTCATTGACTGTTTACTCTACCTTATCGTAAACATTTTCCCACATTTTCCAGCATAGATATTCAATAATGATTAATCACGCAAAAAACAATACTGCCCTGCTTCTGCCCAAGTTTTTTTCTTTGTGATTTAAACGAATCCAATATTTCCAGTCTCTCTCCGCTCATTGAAGCAAGAGATCTGTAACTAAAGAATATCATCAATCAAAGCAATTTGAATCGTTTCGCATGACGGATTATTTTAATCGGCTAAATCCGGGTTTTTAGTTCTCACTTCAAGAGTGACCCAAATCAGGGAATATAATCAGCTTGATTAAAAGAACCACCTAAATCCGTTAAAGCATCATTATCAAGATGTGTATGAGAGCCCAGCTGTTACAAGTCGCAGGGCGGAAAATGATATTTTGAACTTCCATTAATGGCCGAGATTCCGCCTCTCCCATTAAAAAGCCATTAACCAGCCGTTCGGATGCTGTTTTATTGCGAGTTTTGCTTGACCTTGACTAGCGTGCAAATCTGATCTCTTATTTCCGGGGTTGGACGTTGATTTTTGTGTTAAAGCAGAATACGGAATGGGTTGTTGAGGAATGAAGAGTTGACTGATGATTACGGAATGCTAAATAGCGATATTTTACATTTATGAGCATTCTAGGTAATGGTGTTGAATGCAGTGCGTTAATCTGAATGGGTAAATGACTCTCTAAAAATGATACTTTCACGAAAGGATAAGTTGCCGCCTGTAAGCGGCTTTTGAAGTAGTTCTAGTTGTTGCTTTAATTACAGGCATCTGTAATTTTGTTTACGACAGATAAATCTTCTCTGTGCTGTACTCTATTTATTCGATGCACAAATAGCATAAGAAATAAACAAAATATAAATTTTTCTTTCAATATTTGCTTTTTATAAGCGTGTATCACTCTTTTTGTCAGGTTTTGCAAAACACTGCTCTTATTTTCTTTCTTACATGAATGAAAATAAAGGAAAACTTGAATAATAATTTAATTAAAATATTGTTTTCTAAACTATTTCATTCTAAATGATATCTCATGTGCCGGTTATAGCCGTTGATTTTTGTGTGTAAGTAGACAACGGAATGGGTGTTGAGGAATGAAGAGGTGACTGATGATTACGGAATGCTAAATAGCGATATTTTACATTTATGAGCATTCTAAGCAATAGTGTTCAATATAGTGCGTTAATCTAAATAGGTAAACGACTCCATGACTCTAAAAATGATACTTTCACAAAAGGATAAGTTACTGTTTGTAAGCGGCTTTCGAAGTCCTAGTTGTTGCCTAAATTACGGCATTTGTAACTTTGCTTGCGACCGGCAAATTTTCTCTTTCCTAAACTCTATTTATTTTATGCACAAATCAAGTGAGAAATAAACAAAACATAAATGGATTTCTTTCTTAATTGGTTTTAAGAATGCTTATCATTCTTTTTTAACATGTTGAAAAATAATTTTTATATTTTTCTTCTTTACAAAAATAACATTGTAAATTGAGGAGCGTTTTTATGTTTTATTCAAAGAAATTTTCTCTCTTTTTGGTGAATCTTTTCTACAATAACCGTTTAAATATGACTATGATTTCAATTCACTCCAAAATAATTTAAAATTTCAAAATTGTTATGCTCTACTGAAAAAGGACGGCACAGTTATGCTTAAAAAATAATTAACTTACACTAATTTTAGCAATGACTTGTTACATTTTACGCTTTTTGTAATTTTGACAGCTTCAAATGCTTTTTAAAGTATATTTTTGTTAAAATTTCCCCTTCTCGGCGTTTCCCTCTAATTGATAAATTCCCCCCACCCTTCCTTATTTTAATTGAAGTGACACTATAAAAACCTCCTGGGGGATTGTCTATTAATGGTGTCACGCTTTGATGTGAAGGGGGATGGTGGGCGTACCAAGAAGTGTGATATCATGCATTTTTCTATTAGAATATATTATTGAAAAGTAGCGTCACATGTGGCAAAGGGGTGGGAGGAGGAAGGAAAGGTGATGTGTGACACTTTTTCACAAGGGGGCAAGGGGGTCAAAAATATTGAATAAAAGTGTAATATCATTTATGGACAGCCGCTTAAATCATTTTCCACACTGTAAAATATGAATGTTGTTTTTACAGTATAATACAGTTAATTTTGTAGCAATAAATTAAAAAAATTGCTAATTTTGAAGTAATAAACTTTAAAATTACTAATCTTACAGTTTATTACAGTGCATTTTACAGTTTTAAACTGGAACCTCGGCTATACCTCGGAACCTCGTATTATACTTTTGTTTTTGCAGTATAATATTGCAAAATTTTACGATAATAAACTAGAAAAAATTCTAACTTTAGAGTAATAAACTGTAAAATTGCTAAACTAATAGTTTATTACTGTGCATTTTAGTTTTAAATTAGTACCTCTGCTGCCAGTAGTATACTGTAAAAGCAGCAGTTCCTTTTTTGCAGTGCAAACTAAAAAGGTTTTGCATTCATATAAAGTGAGAAAATTGCCGTGTTTGAAACTTGTCTTTCTGTGACTTTGAGCGTTGGCGGCACGTAATAATTCTTCCGTTGGAATTGCAATTTTTTTTGTCACCCCCTCAGCCGAGTTGAAGAGGAATTTATGTAGACGTTTACATAAAAAGCGGTCTCCGGTCTTCTGAAAGGGAACGCAAAACTCGTCAGTCAGACCAACTTATGCCAAAGTGCAAAATGAAAGGTTCAGGCATTTCAGAGGCTGACTTCTTTTTTCCTAAAACAAATTATGTGTTTTACAAAACGAAGAAAAGGAAAAGGAGGAAGGGGAAAACAAACAAACAAACAGTGCCTTTTAAGAATTATCTATTTGTCGAAACTAAAAGGAACAAACTAGATGTGGATTGAAATATTGGTGAGTCCTGTATTGCTTTTATGTCCCCCCACTCCCCCAATTATTTTTTCTTACATTCCTCTGTGGGGGGTTTGCATGGGAAATTGTATTAAAACTAAAATATTACTAACAAAATATTATTATTATTACTTTCATCATACTATACATATATACCTTATTATAGTTGAACATGTATTTATTTACTAATATTTTTATAAAATATATAATTTTTTTATTTTTATTCGATAATTCCTATAACAAATTTTGAACTGAAGTGACACATATGTCCCATAGCGGTCCTTAAAGGATTAAAATGAAAGGGGAAAAAATTAATGATTTACAAAGTGCACTATCTATTTTCGCAAATGAACGGAATGCAACTTCTTTAAGAAATTGCGATTCAAGGATAGACGTTATTAGAGGTTAAGTATTCTTCGGCAATGATCAAGTATTGAGTCAACACAAAATAGTAATAATAATAAGTATATACTTGTATTGAAAATAGTTAAAACTACTTAGAAAAATTTAGGAAAACTTTTATTTGCAAATTATTACTACCTCAGGGGATATTCCTGCCCGTACGTTTCCATGGTACTTCCTTATGCAAATAGAAGAATACCTCACACCCAGCAAGCTCATTTTGATTTACACATCAAGAGCTCCAATGCAACTATGTTTACCTTTAATTACAAGTGATGATTTCGTTGGAAGTGCCGTGGGCATAATCATGTTTTAGCGTTCCCCCGTTCCCTCCAAGGCATGCAGATTTCTCTCTGGGAGGGAGGTAAAATTCATTTCAAACAGATATAAATGAAGCAGGCCTAACAAATGCGGAGCCTAGGACTAGATTGTTTCTATTATGAGTACGCTGACTACCGTGATGCAGGATGGGGGAGAATCTTTAATCGTCCCACTGTATTTTAATAGCAAATTGTTTTATAAACAGCTTGTTCAGCCTCCAGAACCAGAGACGATAAGGAACTTTTCAATTCAGCAAGCTTCTGGGTATTTTGTAATGAAATTAAGAAGTAATGATGTTTAAACGATCATTGTATCTGATTAAGTGAGCGGAGAAATATTTTTAAAACTGTGCCCTTTAATTAATGTACAAGGTAGTTATAATCCGCCCTGTAAAAAATGAATGTTGTTTTCACAGTATAATACAGCTAATTTTGTAGTGATAAACTGTAAAAAATTGCTAATTTTACCATAATAAACTGTAAAATTGCTAATCTTACAGTTTATTACAGTACATTTAACAGTTTTAAAAGTTAACCTCTGCTGCCAGTATTATAGCGCTGTTTTTACAGTATAATACAGCTAAATTTTACTACAATAAACTGTAAAATTTCTTACTTTACAGTAAGAAACTGTAAAATTGTTAGTTTTACTATTTATTACTGTGCATTTTAGTTTTAAATTGGAACCTCGGCAGCCAGAATTATACTGTAAGAACAACAGTTCATTTTTTTGCAGTGCTGGCTTCGGGTTCGGAGTAATTAAGTCCGAGTCGGACTGATTTTGGGGTAAAAAAGTTAGATCAGGAGGTTTTAAAATCCCAAGAGTAGGAATAGTTCATTTTTCATTTGAGTTCGTAGTTCTGCTAAGGCAGCGGAATGGTTTCGTAATAGCCAAAAGTTAGATACATATTTGAAAAGATGTTGTGCTAAATATAGTTTTATCGATAAACTTTATTCAATATAGAGTATAAAAAAACAAAACACGAAGACCATCTTTTCTTCAAGTTTACTTTGAACAAGTTCAGAAAATTAGCTTCGTAAAAGCCGAAACTCTTTAGATATTATCAAAGATACTGCAGTGAATAATGTTTTATTGATATTTTTTTTCAATGGGAGTGAATAAAAGTGAACAAAACTCCAAATAAGCCTGTTCATTAAGTTTCGTAACAGATAAAAGGTAGGTATATATATTTAAAGTTATTGTTTAGTTTAAATTAAATGTTTTTTTACGTACATAGGGCTTTTACTAAAAAAGGGATTGAAAAATTGGGGCTTAGTGTGTTACTCAGAGATAGAAATAATGAATAAGAAAGCACCAGAGACAGTTAGTACTAGGTTTAAAGCAGAAAAAGACGACTTCGTTCAGTTAATAATATTTCGAGTACAAACTAAGCAGTTTGACGAAAAATGCCTTTCGAAATCCCGAAGCTTTTCTCAAGAGTGAGCTACTGAAGGGAAGGATGGTTAGAAAGTGGAGCTCACCCCTCGGTTCGAGATCGATGTCATCGTCGGGATGGGACGGCTCATCAAACATCCTAGTAGTCTCCATGTTGAAGCTTTGTTCCTCATCTGGTGACCCTGCGAGGAGGAAGAGAGCGAGGGTTAGATTGGATTAGAAAAGAAGTTTAGACTGGAGGAAAGAGTTAGATTAGAAAAAGAGGGGAAAGGGGTAAAAAGAGAAGCAGCGTATGGTAGTTTGGTTTATTCATGTATTATGCATTGGCAGTCAAAGGCTGTTAAAGCAGGGAGCAAGCACTAAACAAATGATGTTCTTTTTCTTTAAACTTATAGATTTTTTTTCAATTCAGTGCAACTGCTCTTACATCGGTGGCATGTCGCTTAAACACATCAAATTAATTGATTTTAAGCAAAAACCGAAAATTTCGGGAATGACTACACGTGTTTATCAATGAATTAAGGCTTAGAAAAGAAAATAGGCATTTGTCTTGAACTTTCAGTGTTTGTTTTCAGAAGTATCCTTTTGTGGAAAGAATTTTTAATCCATGTCTAAGCTGTTGCCTTAATTAGTAGTAAAATCTATGTGTATTCCTTTACTTACTCATTTATCCTTATGTTACATTACCCACCTTAAGCGAAAACGAAACTATATGTACTTGAATGGCTGCAAGGTCATATTACTGCCGTCATGAAACTTGAATTTTAGCCATCCATTCTTCTCTTATCCCACAACTTATACATTATTCGTTTTCTTAGTCTTGAATTTTATTTACCTGATATTAATTTGTGATTAGTCTTCATGGAGCAACCTACGTAGTAAAAGCAGAAGTTTTTTTTCTGAAAAAGATATATAGCTACTACTCTTGAACCTATATTCATCGTTAAGAGAATCTTCACTCGATCGCTGCTGTAGTTTGAGAGGGAGCTGTAGTCTGGCTCTGATAAGTTGACATCCGATAAGATAATACTTAAACGATTCCAATTATTAAAATAGGGTTCAGGAAAGCCGGTCTGCGTTGCTGATAACGATTATCGATGTTTTGCCAGTCTAACGATTTCTCTTTCTACCCAAACATAAATGAACTCGTTAAAGATCAAGCATCATTTAAGCAATCTTAAAACCCTCTCCTAATTTGTGCATCTCAGATAGATGTGTATCATGCCTTGAACCTTGAATAAATCTCGCAGCAATTACGGGAAATGTTAAATTATAACCGTGGTGCGGAATAATTCTATAGTGTTCGAAATCTGATATGCGTGCCCGCAAGCTTTTTTCTCTTTCACGAGGTATAATAAAAGATTTACGTAGTCAAACATATCGATAGATTGGCCTCTTACGCCCAAGGTCACGGATTCAAACCGGGCTGAAGTCCATGAGTTTTCTAGATGAAACAGGTCTTCATGTCGCATGAATAATTGAATATGCTGCATGTAAACGATCTTTTAAGTACGTATTTGGTTTGAATACTCTTGGCCAAATTTAACTCCTCATGCAATTTTGCATCGAGAGAACCCAAATAGCTCCGTCTGGCAGGAAATTGGGACTTTAATTTTATGAATCTTAAAAGCAATACACCGATAGTAATGCCGCATGAGCCCATAGGGAACGCACTAGGTCTACAAATGGTGAGGAGCCAATGCGCAGCCCCTTAAAAAAGAGGACAATCAGTGAATATGCAAGTTAGAAGTTCCTTGTGGACACACGTTGTGCTATCATTCCGTCGGTACAGATCCTTTAGAAGATGTCTGCAAATGATGTCCTACTTTAATGGGGATGGGGTTCGTGAAATTGTGACAGTTTGTGACGAGAATCTAGTAGGGGGTAGCAAGTTGAGTGACATCACGTTTTATCGCGCTATTGTTGATAAGAAACAGCGTGACGTGTGACAAGGGGGAGGTAAGGTGATGCGTGACATTTGTGACAAAGAAGAGGGGCTAGGGAGGGGGTTCAGAAATTATGAAAATAAGTTTGGCATCATTTATGGACAGCGCCTTAGTGGCATGACCCTTTCGACTTGTCCGATCTCGTACTTATTCCCAGTACTGTCTGATTTTCTTAGGTAAACCTTCCGCGTATTTGCGCATGCGCTAGGTCTTCTCTGATCCTAACAAAATATGGGTGATAGGTAAGGTAACAATAAGGGAAAGAAGAATAAGAAGCATTTTGTGCCGTTTCAAACAACGTAGAACGATGCTAATTTTAAATACATAGTTTAGTTGAATACGTTAAAAAAATATAGTAAACGTAAGTTTTAAATTGAAAACTTCGGAAAGTTCCCCCTCACAACCCATCACCCCCTATTTAAGTGGAATGGTTCGCGAGTACTAGGAGCGGCTTTCATGGATGGATAGAACATTACATCAATTCATATAATTCAGATGTTTGTTGCATGCTAAAATCATGCTGTGGTAACTTAAACGACAGATTCATTTCTTCGTTTTAATTTGTTTTGACTTTCTTGCAATCTCATCAGTAGACTGATCTTTTTAGGTATTTTTTTAAATTTAAATCTGCTTTACGAAATACTTTCAGATTATAGTTGTCACGAAACAATAAATGATTGAAGAAAGAAAGAAGGAAAAAAGCTGTCATTAGTGAAGTTTTAGAAAGTTTCCCTAAACAATTGCATGGGAAATGAAAATAATTTATTTTGTAATTCCTTGCACTCAATGATTAATACGACAGAGCCGCAATAATGACATCGCATCTTTCAAAAATTTTCCGGAATTTCCGAAGGTTTTCAAGGAGGAGAAAAACTCATTTTTCTTATTTCCTATCGAAAATATTTCAAGAGTTTGTCAGGAAAGAAGTTATTTAAGTAAATTTTGATTTGCAATTTTAATCAGGTCTTAATTGGTTGAAAGAAAAACTAACTATTGGGAAAATTATCCACAAAAATGTGAAACTTCTTGAATAAAATACATAATTAATAAATAATTAAATTTTTAAAGAAACTTTGATAGTTCCTAATATTTGCTCGCATTGATTTATAGATAGGTACAACAACAGTGGTACCATAATTACTACGGCATATTTGATTGTAAAATGATCCTATAAATCAAACTATAAGCAGGCCTTTGTTTATAAGTACAATAGTAAAAGAAGTATAAGTAAAAGTTTATGCTTACTAAGCATTGCTTACTCTACTACATGTTAAATATTAATTATCATCTTCATAAAAACTGATCCCAGTTCTAACGGTGAATCGGAAAATTTAGTCATTTAAAACTTTCTTTACTTTAAAAAATGTATAACTGGGAATATGAAAATAAAAAAATCGACAAATAAATTGCCTTGTCAGTTTGAGACCACGTGAATGCGTAAATGCACTAGATGGAGGAAACAGAAGTTATCTCTAGTAATTATAGAGCGATTCCATACCAAATCACCGAAAATAAAAAAAGTTGGTCGCACGACCGACTCGGATTTTTTTTTAATTAGGTACACAAATTGATGGTATAGAGGTATGAAAAAGCCCAAAAGGAAAGTTACCTGCTCCACTTATTTTCTGAGATACATGCCCTCAAAGTTTGTCCGCCACGTCAAAATACTAAAAAAGTGATGTTATTTAATCATTTTTTATAAAAAATCGTACTCATGCAAAATAAAAGTGTTAGATATCTATGAAAACTAGTTACTCCAGGCATTCTGAAAAAAAATACTAGAACGTTCATAATGAAAATTGCCAAGGTACAGGGCTCTTTGAAGTTGTCACCACAAAAACTTGATTTTGCAGATTTTGCTAAAATTCAGGCATTTATTGCAAAAAAAGGCAAACAAAACCAAAGGTTTTCTCACTTTCTGGTAGTGTACAGGTCCTCCCTGTAAATTGCCACGCAATAAATTTTTTGGGTTTCTCACTCCTTCTTGGAAATATTTTAGCTTAAAGATAAGCCATATGGCAAAAAATGCGTTTTTGGCCATCTTGGCAGCCATTTTTCTCATAAAGGGGGAGCAGTAGAAACTTTAATTTTTTTTTTAAACAAGCCACTGATATGTTAGCTATTCACAGGAAAAGAGTTTACTTTTGGTTATTTCTCCCATTAGGAGATATCCTGCTGACAGTATATGCATGTTTTTCGCGACGACTATATGCTTTTGTTCCCCCTCTCATGGACTTAAAATTAATTAAACCAAAAAATAATGATATATTTATTATTAGCTATATTATCTACCCAATATGTCATGAAATTTAATTTATTAAATCATTGAACAATAAATTAGATAATTGATGAAAAAAAGAAAAAGTATTTCTCTGATGCCTGAGCATTATGCATTCATAATTATAAAGCACTAAATACTTTCTTGAGGAATTAATTAACATAAATGAGCTCTAAATATTTATATTATAAGTAATACTCAATCTTGTGATTGGGATACTCCTGTTTTTAATTGAAGAATTTCTTGAATATCACATGAATATCAGGAAAATAAATGAGGTCTTTTCGTTTGATGTAGGATATTTTATGACAAATTTCATTTGATGGGCTACTGAGCATGGTGATAAAGAGCTATTTATTTCAGCATCGAATTCCATTTTACCTTATTAACAGTTAAATATTTACAAAATAATTAAATAAATAATTTAATATAAAGCCATGCTTGAAGAATTAAAATTAGTGCAACTAATTTATTCCCATACTGATCTTTACAAAATTGACATGCGTTGAGCACTGATAAGAACTGACAAGAAAAAGTTTACTCACTAAAATATTAGTTCACAGATACTATAAAGCATACATTCTATTTTCCACAAAATAATACTGCAACAAAGAACAAGGGTATCCTCCTGTTTATAGCCATCAATCAGGAACATCCAATCACAAGATTGGGTATTGCCTATGAGATAAATATTCGAAGCTCCTTTATTTTAATTGATTTTTCAAGAAATTCTTTAGTACCTACCCCTTTATACCCTTGTTCTTTGTTGCAGTATTATTTTGTAGAAAATAGAATGTACGCTTTATAGTATCTGTGAACTAGTATTTTAGTGAGTTAACTTATTCTTGTCAGTTCTTATCAGTGCTCAACACATGTCAGTTTTGTAAAGATCAGTATGGGAATAAATTAGTTGCACTAATTTTACTTCTTCAAGCATGGCTTTATATTAAATTATTTATTTAATTATTTTATAAATATTTAACTGTTAATAAGGTAAAATTGAATTCGATGCTGAAATTAATAGCTCTTTATCACCATGCTCAGTTAGTAGCCCATCAAATGAAATTTGTCATAAAGTATCCTACATCAAACGAAAAGACCTCATTTATTTTCCTGATATTCATGTGATATTCAAGAAATTCTTCAATTAAAAACAGGAGTATCCCAATCACAATATTTGGTATTGCTTATAATATAACTATTTAGAGCTCATTTATGTTAATTAATTTCTCAAGAAAGTATTTAGTGCTTTATAATTATGAATGCATAATGCTCAGGCATCAGAGAAATACTTTTTCTTTTTTTCATCAATTATCTAATTTATTGTTCAATGATTTAATAAATTAAATTTCATGACATATTGGGTAGATAATACAGCTAATAATAAATATATCATTATTTTTTGGTTTAATTAATTTAAAGTCCATGAGAGGGGGAACAAAAGCATATGGTCTTCGCGAAAAACATGCATATACTGTCAGCAGGATATCTCTTAATGGGAGAAATAACCAAAAGTAAACTCTTTTCCTGTGAATAGCGAACATATCAGTGGCTTGTTTAAAAAAAAAATTAAAGTTTCTACTGCTCCCCCTTTATGAGAAAAATGGCTGCCAAGATGGCCAAAAACGCATTTTTTGCCATACGGCTTATCTTTAAGCTAAAATATTTCCAAGAAGGAGTGAGAAACCCAAAAAATTTATTGCGTAGCAATTTACAGGAAGGACCTGTACACTACCAGAAAGTGAAAAAACCTTTGGTTTTGTTTGCCTTTTTTTGTAATAAATGCCTGAATTTTAGCAAAATCTGCAAAATCAAGTTTTTGTGGTGATAACTTCAAAGAGCCCTGTACCTTGGCAATTTTCATTATGAACGTTCTAGTATTTTTTTTCAGAATGCCTAGAGTAACTAGTTTCCATAGATATCTAACACTTTTATTTTGCATGAGTACGATTTTTTATAAAAAATGATTAAATAACATCACTTTTTTAGTATTTTGACGTGGCGGACAAACTTTGAGGGCATGTATCTCAGAAAATAAGTGGAGCAGGTAACTTTCCTTTTGGACTTTTTCATACCTCTATACTATCAATCTGTGTACCAAATTAAAAAAAAATCCGAGTCGGTCGTGCGACCCCCATTCGGTGATTTGGTATGGAATCGGTCTATAGGAAATAAAAATTGGCAACTCTCATGGAAAAACTATTAAAATTCAATGGTAAATACTTTTTTTTGTTACATAGGAATATTGAACTCTTTATTTAGGAGTTTTTAGTTTTCTAAGAAATTTTTTAATGGAATTTTTCTTCCGAACTTGCTCGAAATCCAATGGATTACGTAAGAAGTTCAACATGAATTTGAATAATATTGATTGCCCTATTGGTGTATTTATTGTTTCATTATAATCATATGAAGCAATGCTTTGGTAAAATACGCGAACATTTCTCGCACCAAAAAGGGATACGATACATTTAATGTAAGGAATCCTTAACTAAAGTCTAAAATTTCGAGATTGAGGTCCATTGTTTACTTTAGGATTTTATATGTTAAATTTCATTGAGGCAAGTTCGATAGTTTAGTTGAAACAATACACATAGCAGTAGAGAGAGAAAATGAAAAGACGGAGAGCGTGTGACAGAGAAATAAATTGCATTTTATAATACGGGGGGGGGGGGGGATAGATGATCATTTTGAAAGCAATTTACGCAACTTTTTTCCACAAACATTTTGGTCATAGTTCCTTTTAGCTCAGGGGAAAAAATGAAATGTAATTTTTTGCAGACAACAGCAGCGTGGAACTTTAAAAGTGGAAGAAAAATGCAGTAACTTGATCTGATTAAAAAAATATCTTAATAATACTTGAATCCTTTAATAAAATGTTTGATCATTTGACATACGCATATCCTTCCTCAATGGGAAGTATTTATCTCAAATGATGAATAAACAAACTATCTGCGATCAGCCAAAACCTTACATCTCCCGAATATATACAAACTATCTCAAATCAAACGAAGAAAGTGTTGCTTATGCAGACCAGCAAACAAATTCTTGCATTTTTATTAGATAATCTAAGAGGACTGGTGCTTCTCGATTTTGGAAGCAATAAAGCATAAGAAAAACCAATGAAAGAGCGCTAAACAAAGCGCATTAGTAAGCAGAACATCGCATTATTTACTCCTAGTCGCAAGCATAAAGCTATCTTATACTCGATTTACTTAATAAACCATCGGCACATACCCACATCCCAAAACGAGTTAGCCATTTGCGCTTGACTTCCGTCGAACTGCAGCGTTCACGCAGAAAGGCACCGCGGACAATGGATGAGTTGAAAAACAATATTAAATCGATACGAAGAGAGGATTGTTGGAGTGCGGTTGTTTGGTGTGGTGGCAGAAAAGGCACTGATTTCAGATGACTTGAAATCACTTAACGATGCCAGACTTGTTATTCCCCATCGGACACACATCGATGTTATTCGAGACAAAAGGTGCCGATCGAGTGGATGTCGAGTTTTGGTTTTTCCCATTGGTGGCGAAGTGACGGACTAGGAAAATGTATTTATAGTTACTTTAGTCGGTGAAAAAAAGTTTATTTTCATTGTATCTGTTTTGTCTTGAATGTTACAAAAGAATACACCTAAAGTGAATTGTAGTCATCGGTCGTGGGCCAGATTATGTGCAGTAGTTTAGTTTGTTTTATCAGAGCGAAAAAACAATGGGTCGAATTCAATTGCCACCACTCTGTTTTGTTAAGGACTTATTAACCAGTTTTAAAGCTTGTTAATGTAATTGAATAAAAAGAAGACGAAGCTAAAATGCATTAAATTGACATTAAAAAAAAAATCATTGAACAAATACTGTTATACCGCATGAAACATCATTCGTTATTTTTGAAAATCAGATTTATAAATTTTTTCCGAATAAGTCTATTTTGGTGAACTGGGTATTTTGGTGTCTTTGGTGTATGTCTTTCCGCAAACTGGAAAATGTTTTATCAGAGCAAAAAAAAAAAACAATGGGTCGAATTCTATTGCCACCACTCTGTGTTTTTCAGAGGACTTATTGAACCAGTTTTAAAGCTTGTTAATGTAATTGAATAAAACGAAGACGAAGCTAAAGTGCATTAAATTGACATGAAAAAAAATTAACAAATACCGAAAACCGCTTGAAACATTATTCGTTATTTTTGAAAATCAGATTTATAAATTTTTAGAAATAAGTCTATTTTGGGGATCTCGGATGATCGTCGATATGTCTTTCGTAAACTGGAAATGTATGAAACACTCATGAGATAACTGATAAAAATATAATGACCGTTTTAAGTTAATTTTGTTATTTCGAAAATCCAGCATTGTTTCTTATGCAAATTTTGCCGTAGTCAAAAATAGATAAAAAGGAAGCGTTTACAGTCAACAGTGTCAGACTGCTTTGCGTTTCAGTGTTACAAATAAGCCGTTGTTTATCATATTTTGAGGCCAAAAATTTTAATTTGACTCCTTGATTTACAACCCTAGGACACCTTAAGTTTTGTAGCACATAGAAGCTTTTCTTTCTTGACTTATTGTGATTGGTCCGAAGGATGACTTTTTTATGCTATCGGCAGTGTGTTTGGCACATGAGTTGCTAGTTTTCAGGCCCACGCCGAGTCTGATCGGCGCCGTCGTGCAAATGTCTTCTGAACGCCTTTAGTAGTGGCTTTCAGGGAAAGTATAGTTTAACGCTGAGTGAGGTTTTATAGAGAAATATATAAGAAAGAAAAGAACAAATAAGTTTTGTTTTTTATCTTGTATGTTAAAACCTGACCGTATCTATTAATGTCATTCGGATCCCCCGACAACAGGTGATAATTGGCTGTCAAACCGGGTACCAAAAAAAATTAAAATTTTACTAGAATCATGAATATAAAATTTTTTTTTACAATAAGATGATCATTCAATACATTAGGGGTGCAATTTTCTTTTTCAAGAAAAATATTCTTCATTAATGCTTTTATAAGAACAATTTTCCCGTAGTGAAACATATTGCTCATTGCTCTAGAAAATTCTACCCACATTTGTTTATGACTCAAAAAAAAGAAAAAAAAACAGCTACAAAGCTGGAGCATTTCACTAGTTTTATCAAAAAGTATCCAGCAAGTTTCAAGAAAACCCGTCGCCCTACAGCTTTTGGTAATCAAACTAAAATCATAAGCTGATGTTCACTTTATTTATTTTTAAATTAAATAATCAGATTTAAAAAAATCATTTTTTAAAATCCCACATTAAGTTTAGTAATGAATGGGTTCTAAAACACAAAAAAAAAAACAAACAAACTTAATTACAGTATGCTGTCATAAGAATAAGTAGTAAAACTCCATTTCTGTGTGGAATTACTAATCATACATTAGAGGTGCAATTTTCTTTTTGAAGCATAATGTTTTTCATTGATGCTGCAGATAAGAGCAATTTTCTTATCTTGAAACATATTACTTGAGAAAATTCTTCCCTCATTTCTGTTTAAGACTCTAAAAACACCCTAAGCGTTTTCCATAAGCCACTGTGCAAAGCAGTGTGAAATGGTTTCTAAAAATATCTCCTCTCTCTTCAAAATGTTCTTTCACAGCATTGATTTAATCATAACTGTCGGTTGCTTTTAACACAGCTCCTTGTGTATAAACAAACCAAGCAACATTTTCTACACCAGACTTTCTCAGTTACTCCCTGTTGTAAAACTAGACCAGAGTTGAAGGTTTATTTTGCGAGATGATTGATGTACTTTTAACTGTTTATGGTGTATCCTGCAAATTACGCGCTTGCTATTGTTTATTTTATCTCATTTTTGCTTGCACAGGAAGTTCGTCCAGAGCTAACTGGGCAGGCATCACATAAAATACTCTTTTTTGTTTTGTAACAATCTTTTATGTGTCTAATGTTAAATCTTTATGTGTTTCCGTAATTTTCGTTGTTGGCTTATAACGTGGTAAAATTCACTGTAGAAACGTAGATATTATTAGTTATTACTTAGCACATATTAGTGGATATTAGCAGCATAAACTACAAGAAGTTTTTACATCGTTGCCGCTTCTTTATTTTTTATCTTTATCTAGTCAATAGATTGAATGCCTATTTTTTCAGGGAACAATTGTCAAATTTAGATTATTAAAAGATTATATTTAACACAAAAATGCCAAAAACTGTTTTGTTAAAATTTATAAGAGCATATATAGTTTAAATAAAAAGGCAAAAAATATAGTAGAAGAAAATAGTGTTCCGGGGTATTGTTTTGGTCCTAGTTGTAATATTAATCAGAAAATGATCAGAATTTCCGAAATATTTATTCATTATTCCTTCATTATTTATTTATTAATTTTCTTTTAAAGAATGCTATTGAAAGTTTTTTTAATTATTATTATTTTTTTAATTTAATAAATGCCATCGAAAGTTTTTTATGTTTAATGAGGTTGAGAAAGGAATATTTTCGCAAAATGGATTTAGTTAAAACAGTTTTGATGTTTTTATTGCCATTTCAAGTATTAAATCAGTTTTTACTTATTTTTATTCCTTAAATATATGGTACTATTCTTTTCAAAAATGAGATGATTGTTTACATAGATATTTTGAAAAGTCCAAAAATGTAGCGGAGAAGAATGAACATAGGTAATTTAAAAAAATTGGTAAATGAAAACTCACCATGACGTAAACAGTAAGGATGGCTATAACAAGTACATTTTTACATTAACGATTCATATATAATGTATTTTGATGTGAATGAGTGGTGCATATTTCTGCTAAATTCAGATCAAATGCATCTTCTCTGTTTTCACGTCTAAGTTAAAAAAATAACGATTATTCATAATTGACTGTCTTTTGAAAAATGTAACGTGCTATTGTTAAAAAATTTGAAAAAATCAATCATGCAGCATAGAAAAAAGTAATTTTAATCAACTTGTCTGAACATCTAGTTAAAACTCAGCATAACTTAAATAGTGTGCATTGCCAAAATGTATTAATATATTTATTTTCGCACTATTACGGATTTAAAAGAAGTTAATGCTTTTATTGGTGTATTAATAGAATGGAGAACAGCTTATAAAAACTTCGATTATCAGAATTGTTCAATTATCTGAATGTAAAGTAATCCAACCAGTAAATGATAAATTTTGAACTATATATATGTATTTATATACAGTCGACGCTCATTATAACGACCACTCGTTATAAAGGCCATCCTAATACAATGACCGGTGAGAAAACCCTCAACTGTATCCCAATATACTCTGTTCTACCTCGTTATAAAGACCGTTTTCTGTAGGACGAAGGCGGTCGTTATATCGAGCGTCGACTGTATTTATATACTTTTTTTTTTGTTAAAGAAGACTTTAAAATTTTCTTTTCCAAATGAATTAGCTACAATAACTTCGTTTTTCACAATTTAACTACCTGGCATTTGATTGGTTCCCTTAGTCATATGCTTCTCTCCAGAAAAAAATGTAGAATGTTTCCGACTATGCAGCATTATTTTTCTCTTCTAAAAAAATAAGGTTAGTTTCATGTATATAATTATTTTGATTACTACTAAATTGTGTTTCCTAATTCTATAAAAGGTATATGACGTATGCATATTTAGGTCTTATGGATATGCTGTTTTTTTTTTTTTTTTTTCTCTCCCCAATTTGGCTTGGTTTTATTTTGTGCTGTACAAATATCTGGTTAATGCCTCGCCTGTCTGACATCTGAGCGAAACATTTCATTATTAATTCAGGAAGCGTAAATATAACAGAAAAAAAGATAATCCCCGTGATCAGAGTCTTGCACTAATTTCAGGAGAAATTAATGGGAAAGCGTATTGTGCAGTTATGTTTTTCTGTATTTTTCTTTTCATTCAGCATTTAGACAAATGCGTGCTCCAAATGGATTCTTGAGCAAAAGGAATGTTCACAATTATCAGGCAGAAGTGGATATGTGGCTTTCAGGTGAGGGTTCGATTTTTTGTGTATAATAGGGGATTAATTTTCCTGCAATCAGGGGCAACTTTGCCGAGCATGAAATGGAAAGCAGTTATAGAATTTGGTGGATCTGCCTGCAGGGTGGATGTGGTTCCCAGTCATTTGCAGGGACAAGATGGGGGTAAAGTGCATTAGGAAGGAAAAAGTGATTACATTAATGAGAAAGACAAGAAGGAATCGATACACTTTCTATCGATATAGACCCTTGCAAATGGAAAAGAGAATCAATTAGAAACAAGAACAATTCTGATAAGTGCTTTTGGAAGGTTTTTTGCACAGGCGCCATAAATCAGATGGGAAGATAATCGCGACTTATTGGCGTCAGAATTAGGGGAAAGTAATTATGGGATTTAATTGCGATGAGTTTCTGCAGAAAGACTGTGAGATTTATTCATTATTGAAGTTCGGGGCTCATATTTTATTCAACAAATATCGATGAAAGTAGGTAGATGGATGGTAGAAACTTAAAACTTTTAATTGGAAGTGTAATTACTGTTAATGCTTTTTCACCTCAGTAAGAGAATAGCTATCGATAACGCTTAGTAAAATTTTTAAATTAATCGTATCTTCATCGCTGAAGATATTTTTACGGTAAAACTTCGCTAATGAGTGAATGTATTGATTTTTGATTTCTCAAAGCTATGTTTAAAGTTTTAGTTTTGTCTTGCAAATTTCCGTTATTATAAATGGACAGAGCTAGAATAAATTTTGAACTACAAATTGAACATGTAAAAATTTTCAAAAATTAAATCGATATTTGCTCAAAAAGCTGTGAGGAGGATGAAGAATGATTACATTTAATGTCCCAGAATGATTAAGTACACCAATAAAGTACGATAGACTGATATCACGCTATTATTTACCAAACCACCATATTCTTTCTCTATCTTATACCGTGCTTATGATGATCTGAAGCTATTTAATATAATCAGTTTCAATGTTGCAGTTACATAATTGCTCACATCAAAATGCGTTATCTTAGTCATGAAGTTTCAAACTTCAATTAGTTAACACTTTTTTTGAGAATTTTAACTAGGATAAAAAAGATTGTCAACTGAAAATGGAATATCACCAAGAAATGTTGTAAACTTTTAAAAAGTTTATGCGAATGACAATTTAAAAAATTTATTTAAAAATCCTCTATTAAAAATGGAAATTTTCAAATTGCATTAAATTTTTTGGTTACTTATTCCGCTTACAAATCAACCAAGTTTAAAGAATAAAAGTCACGAGTAGCTTTTTTATTTCAGTTTTTATATTTGTGTTACTTTCTTTTTCACAAGATTTTTCTTTAAAATGAACTATCTTTACATCAGAAATTGGTATACGGTTGAAAAACTTGGTTTTAATGCGATACTGGTAAAATCCTAAATAGCATGTATCTTTTTTTTTCAAAATTCAAAATAATGTTCTCAAGCTTCTTTAATTTCAAACACTGAAATTCCCCTTTGAGAGGAAATTTTATGAATCTCATGAGATTTGGATAAGAAAGGGCGCGACTTTTTTTATTTATTTTTTATTCTTCTCTTAGATCTGGACCCTCTGTTACTTGTTATACGTGCCTGGCGTGAGTAGTGGGGAGAAAAAGGATTTCTATAAAGAAAAGCTTTTACCTTATTGCAGGTACCGTTTGGAAGGTTTGCTCTTCGCTTTCAGAAGAAGAGTACTATTGACCACTAACATAGTTCTCAAATAGCGAACGATCCGTGAAAGATAACAGAGTCTGGCTTCAGAAAAAAAAAAAAGTAGAAAAAGAAGAATCAAATCGAAAGAAATGATAGCATAACTTTTTTTTCTGCTTTCTTTTTCTAATACTGAAACTTGACTCCGTAGAAAAGAAAGCTGT